>MU724723.1:23132-42169 GCA_026770625.1 Nicotiana glauca
CCTGGTTGTCAAATTTACTACAATCAAGTGCCTTCTTTCCCTTTTTATAAAGAGGAACTGGCTTGTCTATCAACTTGATATAAATAATGCCTTCCTCCATGGTGACCTTCATGAGAAAGTTTACATGAATATCCCACTTGGGCTGCAGGTTTCTTCTACTGGTTATTCTCCTTTTCCTTTGGTATACAAGCTCAACAAATCTTTGTATGTCCTCAAGCAAGCATCCAGATAATGGTTTTCTAAATTGTCTGAAGCTTTGTCTACAAGAGGTTACATTTCTAGCATGAATGACTACTCCCCATTTACAAAAATTCAAGAACTTTTTTTTATTTTTGAAAACAAGCTCCCTAAATGACAGAGATATTAGAAAGCTTTTATCTGCTGTAGGCAGTTCTTCGCAGTTCTTATGTTGAATTGGTATTGATCATTTTATTTACTTCTTCATATATATTTTTTAATGGACAATAAGTTTATCTACATTTTCTCGTGAGAAATAGCTTGCTGCTAGCTTTATTTTTTGCCATTTTCTATGTGTACGTGCTTGTTGTTTCTCGCCTCTCTAAAATTATTGCCCATTTATAATTGTACAAAGGTCTATGCTGCCACTAATTTGGCCAACTGAATTGGGTAAAACACAGTGAGTGTATTTGTTTTAGGAAGGAAGAAGAAAGCATTACAGTCTGGATATGTCCTATGGGTTATAGAAAAAGGACTCAACTTTTTAAGACTATATGGTGTCATCAACAATGATGATTTTTTTTTTTCAATTTTGCACTTTTGTTTTCCTTTCAAGAGTTTATTTGTATCAGCTTCTATACTCACTGCAACTGCTTGATGCAGACAATAAATATTTTTATCTCAATGACTTATTTCCTGTTACTCCTCTTAATACTTATGTTTTTTTTAATACTCTGCAACCAAGTGATGCAGCTAGTGGACCCTGTTTAGGGTCAAATTCTGCCCACTACGGTAGCAACGACCCATGACTAAGCAATAGTCGTAGTGTGGGTACGACCTCAGAATGTCGGAGCGAAAACGTGTCCTTAAGCCTCGTCGTCCCCTCGAGGGCACGTGACCCACCCTCGTATTATTTTATTATTTCGAGGGGGTTCTCCTGTTATATAAAGGAGGATCCCAATGCTGTAAAGGGGGATGGGATTTTTTCTAATACAAGCTCTCTCTCTCTCTACCTCTCATTCTCTGAAACACTAAATCTATCAAAAGCAATAAGATATATAATTCACATTTCTAGGTCTTATTATTTTCGATTACGATTTACTTTTGATCTATTTTTTATTGTATTTACTTGCAAAGTATTTGTTAACTTTCAAGTCAAACAATTTGGCGCCGCCTATGGGGATTTCGGAAATCGAAATCATAGTTTGCACCTAGAATATCAAAAACAAACCACCTTCCTTCACACCCTACTGAAATCGAAAAATGGTAGAAAATGACGCAAGATTGAAAGCAATAGCAGGCGTCACAACCAACCTCATAGGCCCCCTCAACGAGGCCGGTAGAGAAAATATCTTGAGCACAACGTCTGGCAGCACTCAAGAGGGAGAAATATCACCCTCTCCATCTGAAGATCTGACAATCTTACATGAAAAGGGAGCTTCCACGTCTGTAATCAAATAAATACCTCCCTCGGTGGTCAAGAAGCTACTGGAAGAATGGATGACGAACACCCTAGGCAGCTTGCTCGAAAAATCGCCCCAAAGCAACATTAAGAACCCGTTGACGACAGACATCGCTACCACCACTGAACACGATACTGTACGTACAAACAACAACCACACCAATGACCAGACAAGCAATGGCACACTTGCAGCCATGCTTAAAAAAATGGAGGAAATGGAGAATGAAAACAAGGCACTTCAGGATCAAATGAAAGAGCATCAGGAAAGAGTAGACAAAATTCCCGGCGCTCCTAAGTTACTACCGAAGCGCGACATGGGAAGATTCGTCGAAAAACCATATAGCGAAGAAGCTGTACCTTACCCGATCCCAAAAACCTTCAAGATTCCACCTTACTTAATGATATATGACTCGCAGCTGCCAGCCAGAACAATATCAATATTCGAAGAAATGGCGGATAAGTTCGCCACCGCCCATGTAGGAGCAAAGAAAGCAGAGGCCAGGGTCAATGATATCTTCGTCGTCCGACAAACCGTAGGTGAGGGACTCAGGGACTTCCTGGCCAGATTCAACAGATTAAGGATGAGCCTACCAAACGTATCGGAAAGGCATGGCAGTCGCAGCTTTCCAAAGCGGGCTGAGCAGAGATGGTTCGAGAGTAACCAAAAAGCTACTGAGCTGACTCATGAAGTATGCCCCCACCACATGGGAGGAGATCCACAATGCCTACTGTGTCGAGATACGAGCAGATGAGGATGACCTCAACGGACCAACCCAGCGGCTCACGACGATACAGTCAGAAGCAAGGAGGGATCGACGCAGCGAGGGCTGGCGGGAATAACCCTCGCGCTTCAACAAAGAAAGGCATCAACCTTACATCAGATCCTCACATCCACCACCGCCAAGACACACAGAAGCACTGCAGCGACATGTCGCCCCACTCCATAACGAAAGAGGTATGCCTCCTTTATTATCTGCCCATAACTTTTGCGTGTCTCCCTCAGAAATAGTGTACGCACTGGAGAAGCTGGGCACCAAAGTACAATGGCCGCAGAAAATGAAATCAGACCCCACTACAAGGAAGTCAAACGTCGTGTGCGAGTTCCACCAGGAACGAGGGCACAAAACCAAAGATTGCATAGGGTTACGACAGGAGGTAGTTAGAATGCTGAACCAAGGATACTTGAGGGAGCTGCTCAGCGATAAGGGAAAGATCAACTTTGCACGAGGGCGGGAACAACCTCAGGGGCCGCCAAAGCCACCTTCGTTAGCACGCACCATCAATATGATCATCAGAGGAGGCGACGATTCAGCAATCAACCATGTAAAATTCACCACCTCGCACAGACTGAAACGAACAATCTCCCATGAACGGTATGATGACTTCGAAGAAAGTATCACCTTCGATAAGTCTGATGCCGACGGTTTGTCTTTTCTTATGATGCTTTGGTCATAACTTTACGTATTGATGACACTGATGTTAAGAGAATCATGGTTGATGACGGAAGTGGCGCTTGTATTATCCATCCAAGAGTCCTCGCGCAAATGAGGCTCGAAGATAGGATAGTACCATGCTGCATAACACTGACAGGTTTTAACAATGCAGTGGAACGAACCTCCGGGGAGGTATCATTGCCGATTTTAGTAGGAGGAGTTACACTGGAAACCACTTTCCACGTCATGAATCAAGAAACAGCCTACAACGCCATCATAGGACGCCCATGGATACACGCCATGCGGGCAGTCCCCTCAAGCTTCTACCAAGTGATCAAGTTCCCTACCCCTTGGGGAGTATTTAGCATTCGGGGAGAGCCGCGCACCGCGCAAGAATGCTACCGAATCGCTAAAGACTGCTCACACACCAAACAGTTGAAAGGAGCAAGTGCGGAAGCATAGCAATCAGCCGTGTAGGGGACTAAGGTCGACCCGACAACGGAAGCCATCAAAGATCCGGATATCATAGAAGCCTACAAAGCAACGGTCGAGGATCTCGACCCAGTACAACTGGAGAGCACCGACCATACAAAGAAAGCCTACATCGGACACAGCCTCTCCGATCCAAGTAAATACCATGAATTCCTAACTAACCACACGGATCTATTTGCTTTTTCTCATTCAGATATGCCGGGGATACCAAGAGACATTGCCACCCACAAGCTGAACGTCGACCCACTGTATCCACTCGTGCGACAAGTTAGAAGAAAGTTCAACGCCATAATCAATAAGGCCGTTAGCGAAGAGGTAGATAAGCTACTAGCCAACGAATCCATAAGGGAATCAAAATTTCCCCAATGGGTCGCCAATGTCGTTATGGTCAAAAAGAAAAATGGGAAATAGAGGATGTGTGTCGATTTCACCGACCTAAACAAAGTATGTCCGAAGGACTCGTTCCCGTTACCTCTCATCGACCAGTTGATCGACGCCACAGCAGGACATGAGCTGCTAAGCTTCTTGGATGCCTACTCCGGCTACAACCAAATCATGATGGCCGGGGAGGACCGAGAAAAGACAACCTTCATCACCCACCAGGGGACATATTGCTACAAGGTGATGCCCTTCGGACTCAAAAACGCAGGGGCTACGTATCAGAGACTGGTTACCAGATTGTTCAAGGAACAGCTTGGTAAGACCATGGAAGTCTACATCGATGATATGCTGGTAAAATCGGCAAACAAAGAGGATCACCTCGACCATTTGAAAGAAGCCTTTGAGATACTACGACAGTATGGGATGAAACTGAACCCAGAAAAGTGCGCCTTCGGCGTAGCATCAGGGAAGTTCTTGGGTTTCCTCGTATCACAACGAGGTATCGAAGTCAACCCGGACCAGATCAAGGCAATTGACGCAATACTTGAGACCTTGAACAGCAAAAAAACAGGTACAAAAGCTGACCGGGCAAATAGCCGCCCTATCCAGGTTCATCTCACGGTCCTCCGACAGATGCCATAAATTTTTCAATGTATTGAGAAAAGATCACGGACTACAATGGAACGAGGAATGCACCGAGGCTTTGAAAAAATTAAAAGAATACCTGTCTCCGCCACCATTGCTAGTTAAAGCGAACCCTGACGAACCCTTGTTAGTATACCTGGCGGTGTCCGAAGTCGCTGTCAGCGCAATCCTGGTCCATGAAAACAAAGGTAAGCAGTCTCTTATTTACTATATCAGCAAAACCCTAGTGGACGCCGAAATACGGTATCCACACCTCGAGAAGTTGGCCCTGGCACTAGTCGTAGCTTCACGAAAGCTTAGACCTTACTTTCAGTGTCATCCCATAAAAGTCATAACGACCTTCCCCCTGAGAAGCATCCTACACAAACCCGAGTTGTCGGGCAGGCTCGCCAGATGGGACATAGATCTCAGCGATCACGACATATCCTATCACCCAAGAAATGCCATCAAGTCGCAGGTACTTGCAGATTTTGTCGCCGATTTCAGTATAGAGATTCTGCCGGAAGCGGAACTAGAGGCCATTCGTGCCATTCCTAGTGCCGACCTCTGGACCCTCTACACTGATGGCGCTTCCAACACCTCGGGATCAGGGCTGGGACTCGTACTCGAGGTCCCCACGGGCGAAATAATTTGTCAGTCCATACGATGCCCCGAGATGACTAACAACGAGGCCGAGTACGAGGCTGTGATTGCAGGTATGAAGTTAGCCATCAAGTACGGAGCTCGACGACTCATCCTCTATTGCGATTCTAAACTCGTGGTGAACCAGGTCACCGGGATTTACCAGATCAAGGAACAGAGACTGCAGAAATATCAATCAGAAATGCACAAGTTGATGCCCGAGTTCGACGAGTGCCGCCTGGAACAAATCCCGAGGGCGCAGAACGTCAAAGCAGACGGCCTAGCCAAATTGGCTGCAGCCACCAAGAACATCAACAAGGGAAATATAGTCACCCTCCTCCATTCAACCATAGATCACACTGAGGTACTCTCTTTAAATCTAACTTGGGACTGGCACAACCAGTTTATCTCCTATCTGTAGGACGGGACACTCCCGCTCGACCATAAAGTAGCCAAAAAACCCCGCGTACAAGTCGCCCGATACTGCCTAATAAATCATGATCTGTACAAAAGAACATTTGGCGGACCCCTCGCTAAGTGCTTGGGGCCGCACCAAACAAGGCAAATACTCGAAGAGGTACACGAGGGCCACTGCGGTGCGCATACCGGCAATCGCGCCCTCGTCCGTTGCATCATCCGAGCCGGGTACTACTGGCCCACAATGAAAAAAGAGTCAGCGGAATATGTTCACAAGTGTGAACAGTGCCAAAAGTACACTCCCATGATATATCAACCTGGAGAGCCCCTACACTCAGTAACGTCACCTTGGCCCTTCATCAAATGGGGAATGGATATAATCGGTCCCCTGCCAGCAGGGCGAGGAAAGGTACGATTTCTATTAGTTTTGACTGACTATTTCTCCAAGTGGGTAGAAGTAGGTGCGTACGCCCAAATACGCGAACAGGAAGTCATCACCTTCATGTGGAAAAAAATCATATGCCACTTCGGTATTCCCAAGGAAATCAGTTGCGACAATGGCCCCCAATTCATCGGCAAAAAGATAATGGAGTTCTTTGACAAATGGCACATCAAACGGATACTCTCCACGCCATATCACCCCGCCGCCAACGGCCAAGCAGAATCCTCCAACAAAACAATATTGAACATACTAAAGAAGAAACTCGAAGAAGCCAAAGGGCTCTGGCCCAAATTACTACCAGAGGTACTGTGGGCATACCGGACAATGCCCAAATCCAGCACAGGAGAAACACCATACTCGCTGGTTTACGAAATCGACGCGATTATACCAGTCAAAATCGGAGAACCAAGCCTGAGATATTCACATACCAGCGGAGCAGATAATGACATGGGTAGGCTTTAAGACCTCGACGAGGCCAAAGAACGAAGGGATATGGCCCACATAAGAATGACGGCTCAAAAGCAACAGGTCGAAAGGTATTACAACAAAAAAGCCAAAATACGACCACTCAAAGTAGGCAACTACGTCCTCAAAGCCAAAACTTTGGCGTCAAAAGACCTGAGCGAAGGGAAACTGGGCACCAATTGGAGTGGGCCATATAAAATCACAGCAGATGCAGGCAGAGGAGCATTCCAATTGGAAACAATGGAAGGAAAAACACTCCAAAACAACTGGAATGTCGCCCACCTCAAGTACTTCAATTTTTAAAGGGCGTCTCCCGAGTCGTACTCTTTTTCCCTTACCCGATTTTTGTCCCAATTGGGTTTTCTCGGGGAGGTTTTTAACGAGGCGACGAAGGGGACCCCCAGGGGCGTATGGAGATAGGTTTATCATACCGGCCATTTGACGTGTTCTCCAAGCAGATATAATAAAGGGACTAGACTAGTTGAGTCTCCATTATGTTTGCGGCTAAGGCCACCTTCTCCATTATGTTTGCGGCTAAGGCCACCTTCTCCATTATGTTTGCGGCTAAGGCCACCTTCTCCATTATGTTTGCGGCTAAGGCCACCTTCTCCATTATGTTTGCAGCTAAGGCCACCTTCTCCATTATGTAAGTGGCTAAGACCACCTTCTCCGTTATGTAAGCGGCTAAGGCCATCTTCTCCATTATGTAAGCGGCTAAGGCCACCTTCTCCATTATGTAAGCAGCTAAGGCCACCTTCTCCATTATGTAAGCAGCTAAGGCCACCTTCTCCATTATGTAAGCGGCTAAGGCCACCTTCTGCATTATGTTTGCGGCTAAGGCCACCTTCTCCATTATGTAAGCGACTAAGGCCACCTTCTCCGTTATGTAAGCGGCTAAGGCCACCTTCTCCATTATGTAAGCGGCTAAGGCCACCTTCTCCATTATGTAAGCGGCTAAGGCCACCTTCTCCATTATGTTTGCGACTAAGGCCACCTTCTCCATTATGTTTGCGGCTAAGGCCACCTTCTCCATTATGTAAGCGGCTAAGGCCACCTTCTCCATTATGTAAGCGGCTAAGGCCACCTTCTCCATTATGTAAGTGGCTAAGGCCACCTTCTCCATTATGTAAGCGGCTAAGGCCACCTTCTCCATTATGTAGCGGCTATGGCCATCGCCAGTGTTCGTGGACCCCGCTCGACGACAATAGATAACACTTCAACAATAGTTGAAGTTACATCATATGGGACAAAGGCCATCGCCAGTTATCATCGACACCGCTCGACGACGACGGATAACACTTCAATGACAATTGAAGTTACATCCTATGGGCCAAAGGCCATCGCCAGTGATCGTCGACCCCGCTTGACGACGACGGATAACACTTCAACGACAGTTAAAGTTACATCCTATGGGCTAAAGACCATCGCAAGTGATCATCGACCCCGCTCGACGACAACGGATAACACTTCAACGACAGTTGAAGTTACATCCTATGGGCCAAAGGCCATCGCCAGTGATCGTCGACCCCGCTCGATGACGACGGATAACACTTCAATAACAGTTGAAGTTACATCCTATGGGCCAAAGGCCATCGCCAGTGATCGTCGACCCCGCTCAACGACGACGGATAACACTTCAACGACAGTTGAAGTTACATCCTATGGGCCAAAGGCCATCGCCAGTGATCGTCGACCCCGCTCGACGATGACGGATAACACTTCAACAATAGTTGACGTTACATCCTATGGGCCAAAGGCCATCGCTAGTGATCGTCGACCCCGCTCGACGACGACGGATAACACTTCAACGACAATTGAAGTTACATCATATGGGCTAAAGGCCATCGCCAGTGATTGTCAACCCCAATCGACGACGACGGATAACACTTCAAGGACAGTTAAAGTTACATCCACGACGGATAACACTTCAACGACAGTTGAAGTTACATCCTATGGGCCAAAGGCCATCGCCAGTGATCGTCGACCCCGCTCGACGACGACGGCTAACACTTCAACGACAGTTGAAGTTACATCCTATGGGCCAAAGGCCATCGCCAGTGATCGTCGACCCCGCTCGACGACGACGGCTAACACTTCAACGATAGTTGAAGTTACATCCTATGGGCCAAAGGCCATCGCCAGTGATCATCGACCCCACTCGACGATGACGGATAACACTTGAACGACAGTTGAAGTTACATCCTATGGGCCAAAAGCCATCGCCAGTGATCGTCGACCCCGCTTAACGACAACGGATAACACTTAAACGACAGTTGAAGTTACATCCTATGGGCCAAAGGCCATCGCCAGTGATCGTCGACCCCACTCGACGACGACGAATAACACTTCAACGACAGTTGAAGTTACATCCTATGGGCCAAAGGCCATCTCCAGTGATCGTCGAACCCGCTCGACAATGACGGATAATACTTCAACGATAGTTGAAGTTACATTCTATGGGCCAAAGTCCATCACCAGTGATCGTCGACCCCGCTCGACGACGACGGATAACACTTCAACGACATTTGAAGTTACATCCTATGGGCCAAAGGCGCCAGTGATCGTCGACCCCGATCGATGATGATGGATAACACTTCAACGACGGTTGAAGTTACATCCAATGGGCCAAAGGTCATCGCCAGTGATCGTCGACCCCGCTCGACGACGACGGATAATACTTCAACGACAGTTGAAGTTACATCTTATGGGCCAAAGGCCATTGCCAATGATCGTCGACCACGCTCGACAACGACGGATAACGCCTCAACAATAGTTCAAATTACATCCTACGGACCAAAAGCCATCACAACCGATGCGCCGGCCAAGCTTGACGGTGTCAAACAATGGATAAACAAAGAACAACACAAAAGAAGAGGAACAAGAGTATAATTCTTTCACTATGACAAAAATTATATACATTTAGTCCCATGGAGGACTCCCATTACGTTCCAAAAAGAAAAAAAGGCAAAACATATACATATCTTAAGGAGCCTCGCCAGATTTACCATCGCTGTCGGCTTACTCTCCTTCTTTACCATCGCCACCGAGGCGGTAAATCTCATTAAACCATTGGTCGGACTCGAGCCGGTTGACGTCCTCCGAGGTATAGCCCTCTCGGTCAGGAGAGTCAGAGCTGTACCCACAAGCTACACGGGCGGCACGGGCCTCGCGCCACTGCTCCTGAACTTCTTCCTCAGAGGCACGTTTCGCAACAAGAAGTTTTTTATACACGTCCAATTTGGCCTCCGCATATATCCACATCTCGTGCGCATTTTGGGCCACGTCACCGGGCCATGGCGGGGCAGTACGCCTGAGGACGTCGATCTCAGCTACCTTAGCTTCGAGTTCGACTGTCAAAGCCACCACCCTACGATGAATATCGGCTACCTCCACCGCCGCTCCACGGCTGAGCTCCAACTCCTCCTCCCTCAGTTTGAGAAGTGATTCCAGCTCGCTATTACAAGCCACAGCCTTCACCAGCTCCTCATCCGTTTTCTCCAGCTCCGCCGCCCTGCGGCTCAATTGTGCCTCCCTCTGTTCGAGGCCTTCCCGGAACACCTGGAATTTTGGATCTTGCCGGAAAAGATCCACCGCCGCTTGATGCTTGGAGCGATACCGTTTATACCTCTACACCATCTTATAAAAAACGGTCGCTTTCTTCTCCTCACAGCGCTTCCTCTCCACTTCCAAAACCAGGGTCTAAAAAAGAATATATATATATATATATACACACACATGCATGTGAGTTAGTACGCATCAAAATCAACTTCACGACATACGGAAGAACAGAGAAGTTATATGTAATGCCATACCAGCAACCCTTCAAGACAGCTCCGCATCGCTGACAACGCTCAGCATCTCGCACTCGGGGGCAGCACACAGTAGGGCCATCTCCAGCGTAGCCCACTCGCTGTGCTGTAACAAGTTGTAAGCCCCTGGAATCACGATGCGGCGGCCAGATCCGTCCGCCGTCATCTCCACACGTGCATGGTTTTCCGCCATCTCACCCACGTTCCCATGGGCGGCCTTAGCAGTTGGTCCCCCAACATCGCCACCAACAAGGGGCGATGAGCCACCCTCGGCAACACGAGCAGAGCTGGTACCAACATTAGCACTTATCTGGTTGGCCGGCCTCCCCGAACAGATGGCGTCGGCCATAAAGACGGGCCTAGTTGTTTGGCGAGGCGCGTCATTCTCTTCATCTCCAGTCGCCACCGCCTTACCCGTTACGAGCCTCCTCCTTTTTCTCTCCCTTGTTGCCGCCAGATGGAGGCGGCATGTCAGATGATTTATTATTACGAGCCCCTGGAGTGTTGTCACATTTAGGTTTTGTCATGATTTCCGATTGAGGAGTGATGTACTACACAACCACAAGTATAATTTCACTGAAGCGGTGGGTTTTCGTAAAAAGGAAACGTTTTCTTGAAATAGTCCGAAAACTTTTGCAAATGATCTAAAGCTAGGATAAATTGAACCCTTTCCCTATTTATGGGGTTGGGTAGCATTGAAATCGAAGAGGCGAGACCCAAGCAGGCACGGGGAACCAAGCATTAGAACACCTTTTTTACTTCCTCGGGAACACGCGTAATGATGACGCCCGCATATGGTGATGTCATTTCAAGGAAGGGTTTGCGCGCCAATATATTAACAGATTCAAATGGTCGCCCCTCCACGTCGTCGTCTCCAAACATGGTCAAAATTTTCCCAGTACAAGGTTCATGGTTCCAGCCATCGGCGACGCACTTCATTATGTCACCAACGAACGGAGGGACTAACTGTATAGGGTCAAATTATGCCCACTACGGTAGCAACGACCCATGACTAAACAATAGTCGTAGTGTGGGTACGACCTCAGAATGTCGGAGCGAAAACGTGCCCTTAAGCCTCGTTGTCCCTTCGAGGGCACGTGACCTACCCCTGTATTATTTTATTATTTCGAGGGGGTTCTCCTGTTATATAAAGGAGGATCCCAATGTTGTAAAGGGGAATGAGATCTTTTCTAATACAAGCTCCCTCTCTCTCTTTCTCTCTCTGCCTCTTATTCTCTGAAACACTCAATCTATCAAAAACAATAAGATATATAATTCACATTTTTAGGTCTTATTATTTTCGATTACGATTTACCTTTGATCTATTTTTTATTTTAGTTACTTGTAAAGTATTTGTTAACTTTCGAGTCAAACAGACCTGTTTCACCGACGGATGCAAGAAGATCTTCTGGCACTAGTAATCCCAGTGACCATTGAGATTCATTTTAATTGAAGTGGATGTATTCAGAAAATGTAATAGCTTACTAATATAAACGGTTAACTATGTTCTAATTTAGCTTGATGACATATAATACTACTCTGTCATAATATTTTTCACGGTTAATGAAATGTTGATATTTCTTAATTTTAATGTTTTGGTTTTAAGCATAAATATTTCAATTGATATTAGGGAAAGGATATGACAAATTGATGATAAAAAATTAATTCTATAATATATTTAGAAATAGACGTGGATAATTAAAACCCCCAAAGAGAAATTGATCAGATCCTAGGGTGTACATATAAGAAATTGACCTCACTCAAAAGGAAAATATTAAATTTAAACATAATAATCTACTTTCATGCATGAAATTGCGGAGGTTAAAATTACAATTATTTGCGGCAGATAAATGCGGGGTCTGCTGAACCTCCGTGACAGTATAAACCTCCGTAAACTGCAATCTTAATCTCCGCTATAAACTTTTTTTTTTTTTTTTGTAGTGTATAGCTCTTTCAGTTGGTAACGGTATAAAAGAGTTGGGAGCAAAGGGGTTTTCTGCCCAAAGCCTCCTACTTTGCTAAAGGTTGGAGAAAACAAGAGGACAGGACGGAACAATTTGGGGGAAGTCACGTACAATTTGGTTGCTGCCGCTAGATTTTGTCGGGAAACTAAGAAGGATGGTTCTTGCAACTTTTTAACTATATTAGTTAAGAGATGTTTTTTTTTTTACTACTATAATAATACAAGAATGTACGTTTAATTTAGGTCATGGTTCAAGGATGCATCTAGCCAAAAACTCTTGAAAGTAACGTAATATAGCAGCAAAGTTAGACCTCTACTCCTGAGCGTGGGGTCTTTCGGACTCTTAACGGAGTCCACAGGCCTCAAAAATAAATTACGCCATTTCCCAGAAAAGAACTTTAAAAACACAAACAACACAGACATGCGATGTAGACATAGGAGTATATTGTACGAACAGAATCAAACCAAAACTTCCTTTGGTCCCAGAAGAAAGAAAATAGTAATAAAATAACGAAGAACAGTAAAAAAATAAAAAATAAAACATAAAACAATAAAAGCAAGCGTCCTGCGTCCGTCAACCCCAAAACCTCAGTAAACAACTTCCCATTTGTCAAAAAATACAACCTTTTTCAATAATTGTTGTTCCATGGCGGCCATGGAAATGGAAGATAAGCGAATAGAAGAAGTGTTAGCATTTCCGATTCTAATATCCGACCGAATTAGACAAGCAGCCGATGAAGCCGACTTCTTCAAAACCGACTGTGCCGAGGTTGGAAGACAAGCCGACCGTCTCTCTCAGATGCTCCGGTCCGTTGCCCGGTTCAACACCTCTACTACCAGTTCTCTTTATGAACGTCCGGTTCGTCGAATTGTCGCCGATGTTACCAAGAATCTGGACCGGGCCTTAACCCTAGTTCGCAAGTGCAAGCGGCGGGGAATCCTCCGCCGTGTTGTCAGAATCGTCACAGCCGCCGATTTTCGTAAGGTAAATAACCTTCTGGAATCTTCCATAGCCGATATGACGTGGCTCCTCAGCATCTTTGACTATGATAGTGGTGGTGTTGGTGGTGGTGGTGGAATTGTACTTTCTCTTCCGCCAATTGCTAGTAATGACCCGATTATTTCATGGGTTTGGTCATTTATTGCTTCGTTATATTTGGGTCAATTGAATGATAGAATTGAGTCTGCTAATGAATTAGCTTCACTTGCTAGAGATAATGATAGAAATAAGAAAATTATAGTTGAAGAAGGTGGAATTTTTCCTTTGTTAAAGCTCTTGAAGGACAAATCATCATCCCCGGATGCTCAAATTGCTGCTGCTGGGGCGCTTTCTTATCTGGCTAATGACGAAGAAAGGGTTCGGGAAATTGTTCGTGAAGCAGGGGTACCAATAATAGTTCAATTATTGGGGGATTCCCCGACGAGGGTCCAAATTGAGTTGGCTGATTTAGTGGCAAGAATGGCGGATCATAGTTTATTAGCTCAAGAGGAGTTTGCTAGGGAGAATGTCATTAGGCCGCTTGTGACATTGTTATCGTATGATATTCCAATAGATGATCCGAAATTGGGAAATGGGAAGCAAAGCATACATTCCCTTGTGCAGATTAATAAGGAGTTGGAGAAGAATTCATCGGGATTGTATAGTTATAGACGTGTGCCTGGATCGCCATTGTCAGTGCATTATTCTGATGGGAGTAGTAAAGGTGGGGGTTACAGGAAAGAAAAAGAGAATGAGAAGCCAGAAATGAAGTATCAGCTGAAGGTTAGCTGTGCTAAGGCTCTGTGGATGCTTTCCAAGGGAAGTGTTGTGATTAGTAAGAGGATAACAGAGACCAAAGGTTTGCTTTGTTTAGCGAAGCTTGTTGAGAGAGAACAAGGAGATTTGCAGCTTAATTGCTTGATGACGATAATGGAAATAACTGCTGCTGCTGAATCAAATGCTGATCTTAGAAGGGCTGCTTTCAAGACAAATTCCCCTGCTGCAAAGGCTGTTGTGGATCAGTTGTTGCGGGTGATTAAAGAATCTGATAACCCGAAACTGCAGATTCCAGCTGTTAGATCAGTTGGTTCACTTGCTAGGACATTTCCAGCTAGAGAAACACGTGTAATTGGTCCTTTAGTCGAGCAACTTAGTAATAGGAACCTAGACGTGGCAGCAGAAGCTGCTGCCTCACTTGGGAAGTTTACTTGTCCTCAGAATTTCTTGGGTATGGAGCACTCAAAAACAATTATCGAATTCAGAGGTGTTCCTCCTGTAATGAGACTGTTGAGAGGAAATGAACAATCAAAATTGAATGGATTGATTCTCCTCTGCTACCTAGTATCACATGCTGGTAACAGTGAGGCTCTGGAACAAGCACGAGTATTCACTGCTCTCGAGGGAGTAGATCGCTCATTATTTGCTGCACATCCTGAGTTAAAGGAATTGGTGCCAGAGGCAATGTATCACCTAAATGTTTATCACTCTGGTGTACTTACTGAGAGGCAATATAATGGTCATTGATCAGCGATTTGGGAAGGTTGACTAGTCGACACTCTCAAGCTATAGAGCTGTACATACATTTGATGGGAGGGAAATAATATTGAATATGAGTGAGCAAGTAATACTTATCTCTTTATACATGGAGTTGTTGCCCTTGGGCTCCTCGCTTTTTGCTGTAAATGTTGTGCTATATGGGAATGAAATTAGCAAAATTCTTGCTGATCCTGCTTCTTGCTTATCCCATTCTTGTAAGTTCTTGTGATACTTTTCACATGTATACAACTATGTACATTGGATTCCATAGTTTTTGCCTTTGTCAGTTCACTTGCTTATAGGCGATCGATGGCCCTGTGTCGCTAAGCAATTTTTGTTCACATACCAAACAGATTTTAATGATAGAAGCTGCGTTATATGTCTGGTATTCTCAGTGCTTGCTCTTTAAATTCCTCTACCGTGAAAATTAAACCTTGAGTAGAAGTATTCGTTTTGGTGTTCAGTACATCAGAATCTGCCAAGAATTTAGCAAGTATTTTTACATAGAGAATTTCGGAAGAGAAGAAAGGCATTAAGAATCAATCAGTTCGTTTCTAGTGCCATCAAGAATTAAAATTGCTTCAACTTTTACGAACAAACACGATTCTTTTTCAAGTTGTTCAACAAGCAATACGATATCAATTAACTTTTAAAAAAATCACTTAAAGATGTAGATGTGAACGGTAGATCAGGAAGACGGATCACTGCATACTTTTAGAGACTTACAACCATTCAAAAAGCTTTAGAAACAGGTATATGATGTTGAGAAAAGGATCGTTCTCGTGGTTGTGAACCAACTCTATAGTTAACAAAGATATCTTCAAATGCAATATAATAAACCAAAATAAAACAGGAAGTATGAACCATAAGCCAGTATCTGGAAACGCTTCTCGGCTTGGCCTATTGCGGCATCAAAGAACTTGAGAATGTCAAATATGTAACTACAAGAGAACGTATCAACGTCGCATTTTTACTACTTTCCGAAGTAATGGGTTTCAGCAAAATATGAGTTGGCCGCAAAAAGCTCAAATACTAGGGAACATCAATCAAGAGGATGAAGCCAAAGTGCGGCAATTAACATAAATAAGCCTCGCTTGGTCACGAGAAGAAGTTGAATGTTCAATTGTGCGACCGTTTCATTTAAAAACTTAAACTGTTAGAGCACGTATAATTAGTTCTTGACGTGAACTGCTGCTGTCTCACCGATTTGGGTGGCGATTTTCCAACTAACTAGCATCAGTGCCGGAGTCAAAAAATTTACTAAGGGGTGTCAAACTATAAAGGAGTAAACCTAGGGGTATTCATAAAAATTAGAAAACCCGAACCAAACCGAAAACCAAACTAAACCAACCAAAAAAACTAATACTTTTTGGTTGGGTTTGGTTTTGGTTTTGAAATTTAAAAACCGATCAAATTTGCTTTGGTTTTGGTTTTAATTAAAAAAAAACGAACCAAAACCAAATATAAGGGGTAGCTATTTTAAATTTATTATTATACCTATATATATGTATACTTTTATACAAAGTTTTAAAAATTTTATAGTAAATATTAATCGTTTGCACTTTTAGTACAGTTCTTTACCTTTACATTCTAGTTTAATTGGTAGTTTTCTTTTGCTAAGTGTAAGAATCTATTTCATGTTAAAAATAATATATATTTAATTGAGTCCTTAAATTATATATCACTATTTGATTCACTTATCATTAATATATCTTGGTAAATAATAGATTTCTCAAAGGGCAATTGATTTGATAGTGTTACGTTGGAAATGTGATCGCCGAAATGTGTGTTTGGTAGTGTATGTCTTATATTTAAGAAAAAACCGATAAATAACCGAAAAAATCGAAAAACCGACATAAACTGAATCGAGGAAAAATCGACTTAATTGGTTTGGTTTGGTTCTAATATTTGAAAAACCGACTTAGTTGGTTTGGTTTCTTTTTAGGAAAAAATCGATCCAAACCGAACCATGAACACCCCTAAATAAACCCATGAAGAGCCAAGGGGAGTCATTATATAGTACATATACATTAAAAAATTTTTTTACCTAGTTACACAATGTAATTTTCCGATGAAGGGGTGTCAATTGACACCATTGCACATATATATCCAACTTTCTTGCCCTCAATTACCACCTTGCCCATGTAATTTTTCGATGATGCTAAAAGCGCGAAGTTAAGATGTCCTTTTGCTTTGGACTGTAAAGTTTATAACCTAATGAACCTGGTCCTTGATGATTTATGACTTTAAAGAAATATTTATAACCAAATGAACCTGGTCCTTAATGATTTGTGACTTTAAATGAAAAGTGTTCTCACATTGTGTTTGACGTTGAGCTGAGTTAAAAAAGATTCCATGCTTCTGAAAAGCACATGGTTTATCATAATCAAAAAAGGGAAAATCATTCACCTGAGCGGTATAAGTTTTGATGATTAACAAAGGAATACATGCATGAACCAGGATTATGGATACTATGCACATGTTATGATAAGAATTAAGCAAAAAGCACGCACGTGCAAGAGATAAGTATAAGTGGTTATTTATGATAATTCTTGAACGAAAAGATTGCATATTTGATAAGGAACATAACTCCTTACTTGAAGAGAACTCTATCCAAGATAACGAAAGACTTAGTAGTTGAAGTTAACTAGAACTATCCCACAAAGGAAGAGTAAAGAATCAGACCTCTAGTTAATCCTTATTCTATTAATGCTATTAATATCAGTTTGTTCTCTTTTACATGTGACGCATACATACTGAAATAAAGCAAGAATTGAGAGCAAAATAGCAAGGCATTCTGTGAGCAATTGCTGTGAAATTCAAGGGTGCGAACTTGAAGCTACATGAATCAGATTGAAGAACCAGTTTCATATATCTATCTTTAATTCTAGTTCGATTATAGTAGGAGCTTTTGAGTTGTATCTTTTAGCTTTCTTTAGAAGAAACCTATACTAGGTACTTGAATTGTATTGTTTAAGTTAAAGTTAACTCGAAATAGTCGCAATAGCATGTGGCGTGTTGCTACAAGAGTTATAGTTCAATCCTTAGGTTTGCAAGAGGTTTGTAAATTTTGTTTTGGCTCAGAGTTTAATTTAGTGTTTGGGGAAAATCCTATTGGAAAATAGATGGTGATTTTTTTAACCTTTTGAGCCGAGTATTTTTTACGTAAAAATACTTGTCTTCTTTACTTTCTACATTAGTTATTCTGCAACTGTAGTGTAAGGGACTTATTTAAGAACCAGATCATTCGATAATTTAGTGCACGCAAAAATTAGGCGCCACACAAATCACCTCTCTCTTGTGTGACATTTAAGTACAAAGCATCAATGGGTTCACTAAATGCCAAGATAAGAGTATAAATAAAACTAGTTTTTCCCATGTGAAAGAAGTGTTGAAAAACTATAGTTTCTCCATGCATTGGTTCTGATCCCAAGAATGTTTGGTTATTAGAGTACACAAAATAAATGCTCTATATTAGGTGAATTCCCCCTTGTCAATTTACTACTCTATCTGTTCCAGTTTATGTGAACCTATTTCTTTTTTGGTTCGTTCAAAAAAGAATCATCCCTTTCTAAATTTGATAACAATTTAACTTAAACTTACAATTCCGCCCTTAATGAGAAGCTTTTATAACTACACAAATACTCTGGCCCCTTTCTAACTTATTGAGAAAATCTCACTTTATACCCATTAACTCCAAACTCTTTACCATTTAATACCCTGTGTCACGCCCCAAACTCGAGGGACATGACCGGCGCTCGACCGGGTATCCCCAGTCAAGCGGACCTGGGTGCCTTTCCTATCCCACGTACTACCCCACATCTTCCATTACTTATTATCCAAGTGAAATGACCATACAATTAATTTAGGACACCAATTCATTTCAAAACATAAACAAGGTACATGGTTACTAGCGTGGTTTACATTTTTCATTGCTCCTATATACAAAATACATATTACATAAGTTCATGACCCACATTTCCTGTCTACGGAGCCTCTACAGATGAAAGAAGTTACTACAATATTTGCCGGTAACAAGGCTCTGGCTATACCTTTTGCAACAGCAAAATAAAATTACGGAAACAAGCGGCCTGAGCCACGTAGGGCCCCGAGAGGAGTGGGGCTCACCAAAACAACTGACGGAAGGCGAAGAGGGAGCTACGATCGGTGGGCTAGAGTACCTGCTGCAGATCCACCTACAATCATAACACGAAT
>MU724723.1:42994-72173 GCA_026770625.1 Nicotiana glauca
AGTTGCATCACTTACAATTTCCTTACGTCATTTGTTTTTCATCTAATACCACATATCATAATCACAACCATGCAAATCCCACGAATTTCACAATTTACCCACGTGAATGTCACATACCAAACAATTGGACACCAACAAGACAATTTTACAAGGTCAAGGTTAGCCATACATACCTGGAGTTGAATTCCCTTTTTAAACTCCTATTATCAGTCACCAAGCAATCTAGCCACGTCAATCTAGTTTACAAATTAACACATGCACCTTAGAATTTGAAATTCACAATTACTATCCGAACACATTTAGGTTTTAATAGACATGTATGAGTGTTTCAACCCCTATTATCAAGAACTAATGCATGAGACTTTCTCCCTCTCAATAAATCTGAAAGTCAATGAAAATGGGGTAGGGATTTTACCTGTAGAAATAGAGATGAAGACACTTGCTTTAAAATTTCCCGGACCAGATAATTTGAGGAACAAATTTTGAAGAAAATGAACTTTCTCTCAAGACCCCCTCCTCCCCCTCTCTTGTTTTTGTTCAGAAAAATGGTTAAAATGAGGGGTTAGGGTGTTATATTAGAAAGGGGGTCGGGTTTTAAATTTTAGAAAATAGAAGCCCGAGCAAGATCTGCGGTCGCACTATGCGACCGCATAATTGGAATGCGGTCTGCATATTGGACCGCAGAACTGACCCCAATCACTGAACATCTCTGCCTGGGTATGCGGTGGAAATGCGGTCCGCATACTGATAATGCGGTCGCATAATGGTCCGTATTTATAACATCAACTTAGACTAACTCTCTGATTAACTATGCGGCAGGAATGCGGTCCGCATATTAATTATGCGGTCGCATAATGGACCGCATTTTCAACTTCAGTTTTAACAATTCTTCTGCTTCACTTTGCAGCAGGAATGCGGTCCGCATAGCTGATCTGCGACCACATTCTGGACCGCATAAATGACAATTTTCTGGAAAATTGATTCTTTTAATTTTTAAAGTCTTAGACCACTACTAAGGGTCCGAACCGCGGCGAGCAAGCTCGCTGCAAAAAATTCTACACATTCCTAACACACATTCGAAGTCGACACCACGAGTTACTAAGTTTTGAGACCAAAAATTATTTACGGGACCTTACACCCTGGACCAAACTATTTACTACTCCTACCCATGCGGTCTAAACTATTTACCCGATTATTCATTTATTATATTAAAATAGTTCTTCTTTCAACACTGAGAATTTGGACAAGGGTACAACTTTAGGTTATAAATATCTTATTTCTAGCTTTATTTTTCATGTGATTTCATTAAGAGCAGACCAAATCACAAGCATTTGTTGTTTTACCCAAGATCCAACTTTTTGTACAAAGGCTTTTCAATCCGATCCTCATTCTAAAACTGTCGGTGTTGCTGAACTTGAAATTATTGCTATTGATTTAGGAATGAAGAGCGCAAAAAACACCAGTTCGGAGATCCATTTTCTGATCTCAGGAGCTAAGGACTTTCCTTCCAAGATTGATGAATCTATAGGAGCAGAGAAATTTGGGTGAAAACCCAAGATTAAAGAAGGCTTGGTCTTAATTTTAGTAACTCCAAATCCTTGAATTATTTTCTTATTTGCTACTTATTGACTTACTTGTAATTTGTTCTTACAAACTTGTTCTTCCATTTCCCTTATATCCTTCTTCAAAAAGAAAATAGATCATATTATCTGAGAAGTTGACTCCTGGCTAGTTTCAATTCTGCTCCACTTTTTTTTGATTGTTCTTTCCCTAGCCCTTGCAGAGCCTTGGCTTAAAATTTTTATTTTGAAGATTTATTGTTTGAAGATTTATTGTTTGATTCGAAGTGGATTTTATTAAATATTGCTTATAATACCTTCTGGAAGTTCATACTGAAATTTGATAGCATTTGGAGCTGATTGAGGTGTTTGAGATCGAAATTTTCAGATGAAAATAGAAGAAGAACACAACTACCCAGTAGCATACTGATATGGTATACAATATGATGTAGGAGTATATAGCTATACTGCAATGGTATACTATTATTGTTTACAATATACTACAACAGTATATTGTAATAATCGAAGAAGAACACAGTTACCTAACAGTATACCATCACAGTATACAATATACTATAGTAGTATATAGTTATACTGCAACAGTATACCATTATAGTATATAATATATTGTTATAGTATACTGTAATAATATGCAATATACTGTAACAATATGCTGTAATAGTATACAATATACTATAATAGTATATTTATTACCCGTAAATTCACTTGCCTTTTTCCTTTAATTTGCTTTAAGCTTTTCCCAGCGTGAGGGGCAAATTAAAAATACAAAAAATAATAAATATATTATAGTATGCTATATAATGTAATAGTATACTCTTACAATTAGATTCTTTTAGAATTTTTTAAAATATTTATTGACAATTGATATTATTTCAGTTTAATAATTGAATTAATTTTTTTAACTCTTTGCGTACAATTGTATACTCTATTGGTATAGCTATATACTATACTGGTATCATAAGTTAGTTAATATTTTTTGGTTGTATTAGCTACATTTAATTGGTACACAATTCGATTTTTCTTTAGTAATAATATAAAAAAAGAATAATGAAAAATAGTGAAAAGATAAATGAAATTAGATAATGAAGAGAAAAAAAATATAAAAAAAGATTTTGAAAATTATACTTAGAATTCTCCATCTTGTTTTCACTTTTCTAATGGTTAATTTCAGTTTCGAATTTAGGGTTTACAAAAATTCCTTTTAAAATATGATTGAGAAGGGGCTTAACTAGAAGGTTTTGCTTGCATATTATTTGTGTCTTGTTCTTACTTTTGGCTATTCTATTTTGATTGAATCTATAAATTTTTTGTAATTTTTCTTGATTTTGTTGAGGCTAGTAACCTAGTTGGTGTGCTAATTTTTTATCTTAATAAATTAATGTCATAGGTGTTTGAAGATTTGTGCTAATGCTATTTGAAATATTATTTTCAGTGAAGTGGATGATTTAAGACCAAATTGTATTTGGATTTCAAGGATATCTTTCAGAAATTGGTAAGTGATTCTTCTATCTTTAATAAAATAATAATATAGTTATGACTTATAATAAAATAATAATATAGTTATGACTTATAATAAAATAAGGAGTGTGACTAATCATATTAAAAATATTATTTTGCTTGCCATTGTTGCTTTGTAGGAAGTTCTCTTGATGTGAATTGAGATGGACATATTTTTGACGAGGTTTAATTCTCCTCAACCAAGTTCTAGTTTTAGAGACAATTCCTTCCATCTTGTAGAAGAGTTTGATGTGAAATCACTTAATATCGACCCCGGAGAGAGAATACCCATTGATAGATATAGCCCTAGAATACGAGATGAAGTGAGAAGACATTACATCCAAAGAGGGCCCTGCCAACCAGATCACAAATTTCCTAAAATTTTATTTGGGAAGAAAATGCGCCAATTTAGTTCGGGTTGGTTTAAAGGTTCGTATTCTATATGGAAGAGTATAGTGTGAAGAAAGATGCCGCATTTTGTTTATGTTGTTATTTATTCAAAAATGATTACGTTAATGTAAGCACATGCGACTCTTTCACAAAAACCGGCTTTAAGGCTTGGAATAAAGCAACTGAAAGATTTGATCTACATGCTGGTGAAGTGAGTCTTCTAGCAACCGATGAAAGTGAATCTTCAAAAAATAACGGCCTTTTTCTAAGGATTTTGGAATGGCTTGGAAATAGGCTTACAGATGTCGATAGAGTTATATTAAAACATGCTCCAAAAAATGATGTGATGACTTCGCCAAAAATTCAAAAGGATATTCTGAGTTCTTGTGCACAAGAGACTGTGAAAGCTATAATTGATGACTTGGATGGAGATTATTTTGGGATATTAGTTAATGAGTCCAAGGATATTTCACACCATGAACATATGGCCCTTGCTTTGCGGTATGTTGATAAAAAAGGCCAAGTGAACGAGCCATTTATTAGTTTTGTTCGTGTTAGTGATACATCTGCAAAGTCGTTGAAAGAAGCAGTACTTTCTTTGCTAATGAAACACGCATTAAGTTCATCCAAAATACGTGGACAAGGCTATGATGGGGCTAGTAATATGCAGGGAAAGATAAATGGCCTTAAAGCTTTAATTTTGAAAGAAACCCCATGGGCATATTTTGTTCATTGTTTTGCACATCAATTACAATTGACGCTTGTAGCTGTTGCTAAAAAACACAAGGAGATTGAGACTTTCTTTGCTATTTTTACTAACGTATTGAATATAATTGGAGTTTCTTTTAAGTGTAGAGATCAACTTCGAGATCATCAAGCAGAATTATTGGAGCAATTGTTAGAGAATGGTGAAATTCAAAGTGGGAAAGGATTAAATCAAGAGCGGGGGCTTCAAAGGCCAGGTGACACTTGTTGGGGATCACATTGTAAAATGTTGGATAACTTTATTATTTTATTTTCCTCTATTGTTCATATGCTTGGGGTGATTGAATGTGAATGTGATGTTAATGATAGGTTGCAAGCAGAAACTTTTTCTAGTAAAATTAAAGTATTTGAATTTGTTTTCTTGCTTCACTTAATGTTGAAAGTGTTGATAATGTCAAACGAGTTGAGCAAAACATTATAGAAGAAAGATCAAGATATTGTCAATGCCATGGTATTTTTTGATATCACAAAGGAAAGGTTGCAAGAAATGAGAGATAAAGGACGGGAACCATTGATGGATGAAGTATATTTATTTTGTGCAAAATATGATATTTTGGTGCCCAAGATAGAAGAATTCTATATTTCTGGAAAGTCGAAGCGTAGGCCTTCTAGTGTTACTTATTCACATCACTTACGTGTTGAGCTTTTTTATGTCGTGATTGATTTGCAACTTCTGGAGCTTAATAGTCGTTTTGATGTTGTGAGTAGTAACCTGCTTCTTGGTATGGCTAGCTTGAATCCGGCTAAATCATTTGCCAATTTTGATAAGGAAAGAATAATGACATTGACCAAGCATTATCCCGATGAGTTTCGTGAATTGAAGCTTCGAGATCTTAGTCGCCAACTTGACACTTTCATGTGGTATATGCAACATGGTGACCCTAGGTTCTTTGATTTGAAAGGAATTGGTGATTTGGCGAAAGCATTGGTTGAGACAAATCTTGTGGAGACTTATTCACTTGTTTATTTGCTTGTGAAGTTGACTTTAATTTTACCCGTCGCAACTGCAACGGTGAAAAGAGCATTCTCATCTATGAAGTACATCAAAGATGAATTGCGTAGTAGTATTGGTGATGCATTTTTAAATGATTGTTTAGTTTGTTACTTTGAGAAGGAAGTGTTTGTAAATATAAGCAATGATGCTATTATTGACCGTTTTCAAAATATGAAAACGCGTCGAGTTCAACTATGAGTGGACAATATACTTTTATTATATTAGTATCAAGTTAGTGGTATTTGATAATATTGGTGTTTTTATTTTGATGATAAATTATCATAGTCATTTCAAAGAGTTACACCCGAACTTTATTGTTGGTGATTGGTAAACTAAAAACAATGGTGCCCCGTAAGGCTTAAATCCTGGTTCAGCCTCTGCTTAACAACAAAGAGAAAGGAATAGTGAAGTTATGATCTGAAAAATGAGTTAAGTTTCAAGTCTCAAGTGGGCGTATGAAGAGAGATTCCAAGTCAGGAGAATTAAAAAACTCCCTAACTCCATTTTTAAAGTGATGACACCTTGAAGAAGGTTTTCTCTTTTTGGGTGCTGGTGGTGGACATCTTGGAATTCTTGATTCCTCTGAAGTTGGTGTTGTGGACCACTCTTCTTCATCTTTCTTATCCCACGTCCTGGTGAATATGGGCTTCAATGGCTTCGTCAATGCATTAATCCATCTTTTAGCTTCTGATGAATCAACAATTCCATCCATTGTTTTATTGTTAGACTTTTCTCCAAGTCCCTTTGATGAGCTAACCAAATCTTTGGACTAGCTAGTATAAATAAGAGATAAAAAGTTTTTTTTTTTGTTAAAGAAGAAAAGGAATAAAATGATTTGTAGTGTCTTGTTATTGGAAACTAGAATTTATTCCCTTGAAGAGAAGAGAAAGGAAGAAGAAAAGGAACTTTGAGAAAATTTGGCTATGGAAGCTTTATTCAAGGGAGAGAAACTAAAGACACGAGAGAATTAAAAGAAGGTCTTTAAATGAAGAGTGTACTTGCTTCTTGAATGTTGTTGTTTTTTCTTATGCTAACTTATTTTTACTTTGCATTGCCTATAAACAATGGAGTAACAGGGTGGGGGTAGAAAAGAACCCGAGGAAACCGTGACCTAAGCAAAAGCAGAAAAAGAATTTAAAAGTTCTTGGAGGATGTCGCGGTCTATTTGGAAACAACCCCTCTATCCCAGGATAGGGTAAGGTCTGCGTACACACTACCTTCCTCAGATCCCACTAAGTGGGATTATACTGGGTTGTTGTTGTTTTGAGAAAAATACACTTAGAAGCAGTTTTTAACGTAAAAATTGCAGGGGACGCCCTATTTGGGCGCCCCTTTTTAGCCTGTAGCCGCTTTGTCTTTTTGTTTGCATCCGTACCCACTTTTTAAAAAACTTCAGCTTCCCTTTATAACTGAGAAACTTCAGCTAACTTCAGCTATAGAGCTGAAGTTTCGGGGTTACTAAACAAAAACTTCAGCTCTAGAGCTGAAGTTTTTATTTTATAACTAGAGCTGAAGTTTCCGGGTTACTAAATAAAAACTTCAGCTCTAGAGCTGAAGTTTTTATTTTATAACTAGGTAACTTCAGCTCTAGTTAAAGTTTTTATTTTATAACTGACAAACTTCAGCTCTAGAGCTAAAGTTTTTATTTTATAACTTGAAAACTTCAGCTCTAGAGCTGAAGTTTTCGGGTTACTAAACAAAAACTTCAGCTCTAGAGCTGAAGTTTTTATTTTATAACTGGAAAACTTCAACTCTAGAGCTGAAATTTTTATTTTATAACTTGAAAACTTCAGCTCTAGAGTTGAAGTTTCCAGGTTACTAAACAAAAACTTCAGCTCTAAAGATGGAGTTTTTATTTTATAACTGGCAAACTTCAGCTCTAGAACTGAAGTTCGCGAGTTACAAAACAAAAACTTCAGATCTAGAGCTGAACTTCAGGCCCGACTATTAAAATGCTGAAGTTTTGTATAATTGCCTTTGCTACTTCAGCCCCGTGTGCTGAAGTTATATGAAAAAGCGGGTACGCTTGCAATTTTTTTTGCAAAGCGGGCACAGGTTAAAATGTGGCACAAAAAGCGGGTATAGATGCAAATGCCCCATTTTTAACAGCTTGGCCAAACACTAATTGCTGCTCAGAAGTGTTTTTCAAACTAATTAGCCAAACACAAGCTGCTTCTCACCAAAAGTACTTTTGAGAAAAACACTTTTAAAAAAAGTGCTTCTCAAAATAATCTGATATTTGCATCTTGGCCAAAGACCGCGGGCAGGCAGCGTCACAATAGTTAAAAATAAAGTTTAGAAGAAAAGAGCAGCAAGGATTTGACAATCTTGACTTTATTTAGATTCCTTGGCGCCAACCTGCTAGGTGTATTCTTCGCTTTATCAGCTGCCAATTAAGTATCCTCATCTACCAGTGATGACGCTGAATGAATCTTTTTTAAATTATTATTTACATTTTGATTTTATTAAGAAAAGTTTAAAAAGAAGTTCAGTCACAATTCTTAAATATGGTAGTCGGAATTTTAAAGCATCAGAAATCCCGACGAACAACAGAACTTTTAGTCGCACTGTAAAAAATTATGGTAATTGATAGGATGATGAGCCAAATCGCATAAAAATATGGGAGCAGTCAACATTTGTGAGGATCACCTTATTTCACGACCCAAAATCCCTTCTTAAGGACCGTGATGAGATCTAATCCTTAAGACTAGGTGAGCCTATCACAATACGACGCCAAATAGAATATAACACCTTGAATATGAAACCAAACCTGGGATATGTAATAAATTAAAACTGTCAAACACGGTATAAGAAACTTTCAAAAATCCGGTACTACTGAGTCATAAGCTCTAAAGAGTGTACAGAAGAAGTCTAAAAATACATTACTGTTTGGGACACAATAAACAATAACAAAAATAAAATAAGATGGTGACTCTGAGGGCTGCAAACGGAACAACATGTATACCTTGAAGTCTTCAACTGCAGGGGCACAACTCTATAATAGCCAATATGATATGAAGTACCAGCTGGATCTGCACAAAAATGTGTAGAAGCGTAGTATGAGTACACCACAATTAGTACTCAGTAAGTATCAAAACTAACCTCGATGGAGTAGTGATGAGGTTCAAATCAAGACACTCGCTAGTCAAATAATTTGAGCAGAAAATATTAAAATCGACAACAAGAAGAATAACTGAAGGCAATAACTGTAATCTCTTCAATACAAATGATAACCATTTAGAGCAAATAAAGGTCTAATTCCGACTATAAGTCATCAAATAGAATCACACACATATTGTACCTCGTGCCTATATTATCCAAGAATCGTCACACAGCAAAGACCTCATACCACCACATAAGTCACACTCGGGCGAAAAAAATCACGTATCACAATATAAACCACAACTACATAGCAAAGACCTCGTGCCACAACAAAACTACAACAACACGGCGAAGACCTCGTACCACGATATAAATCAAAACCGCCTGACAAAGACCTCGTGCCACGATATAACCCACAACCGCACAACAAAGACCTCGTGCCACCACGTATATCGCACTCATGCTAGTTATCAATAACATGTTTAAGAGGAATTTATCAAGAATCAAATAAAGTAAGGCATGATAACGACTTTATTTTTATTTCAATCCATTATGTCACCAACAACGCAACATAATATGAAATAACAACTCCACGCAAGTAAATGTATCTTGGTAACCAAATCATCAAGTAATAATAGAGACACAGATTAGCACGTTGGAAATAATGCAACAAATCAAATATAAAGAAATGCATGGCACATACAAAGAAGTCACAAACAAACAAGAACACCCCTTTTTCACTACCACACATACATCATCAATAAAATGCTTTTAAACTATCATATAACATCCCTATATAGCCATCCTTATCTCATCGCGTGTGCAATAACAAAGCAAATGTATGCTTTGTCTCGCCACATGCGTATTAGTAATTATCTCACATTGTCTTACCACATGCGCAACCCGATATCAAGCCCGCCTTGTCTCGCCGCATGTGCAATATCAATAATAACAATATCACGATAGAAATATCGTGTAAACACACGAACAATCCGTCCAGCAAGTCCACATGTGCCATAATCAGAATAACACAATATGCCAACAATTGTAATCAAGAAATAACTCATAATCTACCAATGCAGTGCATAAGGCCAAACCAATAGAGGGATTCCAGATGGGTGTTCGACTTATAAGCATGAAAGCTAACTCAAATTAGCAAGAATCTCACAAATGCCCAACTTGACCAATTTAGGAAATGCAAATCATAATTCATGATCTCTAGCATAGAACATGTACTCAAGTAATCATCCAAAGTAATTACACGTAGAGCAGAGACCCTCTCAATTAAAATAAAGAAATAAGAGCAACCTCAGGTGAAATCCAATCATAAATCACACATACAACCATATACACACTCATCACCTTGTGTACACGTCGTTTCACACATATCACAAATAAGCAATTAAGCAATATTTTAAGGGTAATTCTCCCCACACAAGCTTAGTCATGATACTTACCTTAAAATTCCTCAATCAATATTCTAAAAATATTTTTCCTTTAAACTTCACCTCCATTCGACTCAAATCTAGCAACAAATGACTTAATAATATCAAGCAATGGAAAAAATTAATTCCAAATAATAAAGTTAACAAAATTACGCAATTCCCCAAAAATCAATAGAAGTCAACCCCGTATTCGCACGGTCAAAATCCAAGTCAAAGGATAGATGAGGATATATGCTCGGCATATCATGCTTGTTCTCACAAGTCTCCTTCTTAACTAGTTGATCACTCCACCAAACCTTGACTGATGTAATATCTTTAGACATCAACTTCCGAACTTACCTATCCAAAATAGCCACCGGCTCTTCCTCATAAGCCATATTCTCATCCAATTCCACTGATCTGAAATACAAAACATGTTATGAATCACAAAAACATAAAACACAAAATGAATTGACAATAAGGTGAGTGGAAAAGAAAGTCTGTAGGCCTCCTCACCACTCTCTCTAACACCTCAAACAGACCAATTACCGAGGCTCAACTTGCCCTTTCTCCCAAATCTCATCACACATTTCTTAGGCGAAACTCAGAGAAGATCTTCTTACCCTCCATAAAATCCTCTTCATGAATCATCTGATCAGCATAACTCTTTTGCCTGGATTGCAGTGTACGAAGCCTCCCCTGAATCAATTTCACCTTATCTAAAGCGTAAAAAAAAAAATCTATTTCCAACAACCTGGACTCACCAAGCTAAAACCAACCAACTCGAGAACAACATTGTCTCCCATGTAAGTCCTTATACGGTGCTATCTAGATTCTCGACCAATAGTTGTTATTGTATGAAAATTTCGATAATGAAAGAAACTGGTCCCACAGGACTCTAAAATCTACAACATAAGACCTTAACATATCCTCCAAAACCTGAATGGTTCACTCGGAATGTCCATCCATATGAGGGTGAATTACGTTACTCAACTCAATTTGCATTCCCGACCCATACTGAAGGGCTCTCCAGAAGTGCAGCATAAATTGAGTGCCTCAATCCGAGATGATAGACACAAGCACATCATGCAAGCGGAGAATCCGCCTAATTTAGATTTTAGCTAACTGCTCCAAAGTTTAGGAAATTATGACTATAATGAAATGTGCATATGTAACGCCTTGGCTAGTCATTTTGAGTATTGTAGCCCCGTTCCCCCATTTATTTTTTATTCTATGTTCATTTGTGGTTATGTGACTTGCAGGGGTAGTTGTTTTGGTTCTAGGGATGTTTCATAATGAATTGATAGGATGTTAACTTATGTGTAAACAAATTCAGAATAGAGGTTTGAAGGTTGCGACAGCTTCGTATGGTAATTTTGTACTTAGGAGTGTATTCGAATATTGATTTGGAGGTCTATAGGTCGTTTTGGCTTGAATTAGCAAAAGTTGGAAAGTTGAAGGTTTGAAAAATTGAGAAGTTTGATCGAGATTTGGCTTTGTTGATACTAGACTCGAATTTTGGTTCTGGAAGTAGGGATAGGTCTATTGTGTAATTTATGATTTGTTTGCAAAATTTGAGGTCAATCGGAGTTGGTTTGGTGTGTTTTGGATTTTTGGTTTTAGAAGTTGGAAGTTCAATATTTCATTATGCTTGAATTGGGGTGCGATTCGTGTTTTAGATGTTGTTTGATGTGATTTGAGGTTTCGAGTAAGTTCATATCGTGCTTTATGATGTGTTGGTATGTTTTGATGGGGTTCTGAGGGCCTCAAAAGTGATTCAAATTGAAATCGAATTGATGTTTGGACTTGAGGAAATGCTAAAGATTTTCAAGTTTGTTGCAATTGCACCTGGGAGAATGTGATCGTAGGTTCGAGACCGTAGAAGCGGTCAGGCTATCGCATGTGCGAATAGTGCTGGGGGCTGGGGGATGCGCAGGTGAAAAGGTAAGTTGGAATCTGTGAGATCGTAAATGCGAAAAATGCTGGGGGCTGGGGGATGCGCAGGTGAAAAGGTAAGTTGGCATCAGCGAGCTCGCACATGCGGGAAGCATAGCGCGAAAGTTGAGTGCAGATTGGTCATGGGTTTTTGCAAAAACAGACATTGTGGCGCAGGTGCGCGTGCACAGGAGTGCATAGTTGACCGAAGAAGTGAAAGTGGACTAGAAGGTCTGGGGCCGCAAATATGGCTACCTTTCCACAAAAGTGGGGCCGCAGATTCGATTAATTGACCGCATGTGCGGAGTCACTGGCAGAATAATAAAATTGAATAGTTTCGTGATTTCTCTCATTTTGGACTTTGCAATCTTGACTATTGGCGATTTTTGATAGGGGTTTCACTAGATTTCAAGAGGTAAGCAACTTTTGATACCTTTTATTCATTAACTTGGAATACCCATTAATTTTTCCACCTAGATTATGTGTTTTGAGGTGAAGTTTGGGGAATTTTTTACGTACTGGAGAGTAAGTTTTGGGGATTTGAGGGTCGACTTGTGGTTGGAATTAAATAATTTTGGTATGGATAGACTCGTTATTGAATAAATGTTCAAATTTTGTGAATATTTTGGGTTCCGAGGCGTGGGTCCAGGTGTTGACGTTTTGGGTTTACTTTTTAAATTTGGGTAAAGAACTTAGCTTTATCCTATGTAGTGTATTCCTGTAGATTGTATTGATTATATTAAATTGTTTGTGAATATATTTGAGTTGTTCGTAGGCCGATTTGCGAAGCAAGGGTTTGTTGGAGCATTGAGTTATGCACTTTGAGGTAAGTGACACTTCTCAACTTGGTACTGAGGGTATGAATCCTTGAAATAAGTGTTATATGGTTGATGTTGAGGTAACACACATGTTAGGTGACAGGCATGTAGGCATGCACTGTGGTGATTATGACTCGATTAATTCTGTGGTACTGTGTAGTTATCTCGTCTGTTTTATCTGTGTAAATTCTACGTGTTAGAGTAATTGAGTTGTGATTCAGGTTAGAAATCATGTTTAAGCTATGTGCTTATTCTGTTGGGACCCACTGAAATCATTTCTGCTGTTGATTTATTTACTTAAGTTTTAATTATGTACTCAATCATATTCATTCATTTGCATATCATATCTCAATTTCTGTTATCATTCACTGTTACATCATGTTATCATTTTTAGGCTAAGTGGTATGAGATTTGTGAGCCCTTGAGACTGGAAAGATTGACGATTGAGTTGGGACCTTAGAGCCGTGTTGTGAGTGATATTATGGATCAGGCTGCACGCCGCAGTAGGCCATATTGGCTTCTTTATTATTATTATTACTACTACTATTATTATTATTATTGTTGTTGTTGTTGTTATTGTTATTATTATTATTATTATTATTATTATTATTATGATTATGGATCGGGCTGCACACCATAATAGGCCTTATAGGATTTATATTAGCGCTTGAGCAAGATTCGCCCCTTTTCAGTCTGACATACCAGCAGTGAGCGCATGCACCTATACAGTGCTGAGTGATTGCGTGTGATGAATGGGAGTTTGAGATAGACAGATTGAGTACTCTGAGAGTGTGAATACTTGGGATTATCACTATGATGAATTTTAGCTGACATGCATTTTTGACATGTAGGCATAGAGATGTAACATTCCTCATGCTAGATGTACTTGACATATTTTATCATTGTTGAGCTTATATTGTTGAACTTGAAAGCATGCCTAAGTTTCTATATTGTGTACAAGATGAATATGGAAGTTCTCTGAGTTATTACTGTCATTATCTTGTTATATTTGTGTTGTCATTATTTTGATTCAGACGGTATCATTCTGAGCTTATCACTGCTTTCAGCCTAAGGTTAGCCCTGTTACTTATTGAGTACATTGGGTCGGTTGTACTTATACTACATTATGTACTTCGTGTGTAGATCTAGGTATATTTGGATGCGGTGGTTGCTAGAGTAGTGATAGTACCAGTTCAGAGACTTCAAAGTTGCTGCTATGTCGCCTGCAAACCTTGACTCTCCTTCCTTTCATTTTTTTCACTGCTGTTCTATTTTTTAAGACAATTGTACTAGTGTTTTAGACTATGTTGACATTAGTAGCTCATGTACTCGGTGACACCAGGATTTTGGATTTGTTGTAGTTGAGTTGAATTTGTTTTTATCAGTTATTTATTAATCTTCCACTATTGAAATTATTAAGTCACGTTCTTAATCAATATACGTAGTTATTATGTGATTGTTTGCTTGCCTAGTTATGTGTTAAGCGCCATCACGACAGGTTTGGATTTTGTTTGTGACAACATACTTGGTCAGTTTGTCTACAAAAGACTCAAACAACGTCAAATCTCCTTAATGTCGATAGAGATCCTACCACAAAGTCCATTGTAATGCGCACCCTGCTTCCACTATGGTGTTTCAATCTTTAGAAGCAAACTAGGCCTTTGATGCTCATGCTTGAACTGCTGATAATTCAAACATCGCACAACATATTCAATAATGTCCTACTTTATCCTCCACTACCAATAATACTTTTTTAAACTAAGATACATCTTCGTAGCACCTGGCTGAATAGAATACCACAAAATATGAGCCTCTCCAAGAAATAACTCTCTCAATCCATCGACATTAGGAACACAAATACGACCCTAAAGTCGTAATACACCATCACCAATTCCTTAGCTCCACCTTGTTTCACCGTGTCCTTAAGGACAAGCTAATGGGGATCATTACATTGGCAAGCCTTACTGCGCTCAAACATGGACAACTATGAAACAAGACAAGAAAGGACTCAGCTCAGCTCTGAAATATCTAATCTCACTAGTTTATTGGCCAACGCTTGGACATGGATGTTTAACGCCCTCTCCCAGCTGGAATAGATCTTAAACTCTCCATGATCTCCTCAATTTTACTCAAGAAGTCTGCAACCACATTAGCCTTCCCCAGATGATACAGAATAATAACATCATAATCCTTCAACAACTCCAACCATATCTGCTGCATCAAATTCAGTTCCTTTTGTTTAAACAAATACCAAAGACTTTGGTGATTAGTGCAAACCTCACCAAGACACACCATATAAGTAATGCCTCCAAACCTTGAGCACGTGCACAAAAGTTGATAACTCCAAATGTGACGACCCAAAGGGTCATCACCGTATTTTTCTCTTTTTCTGCACTTCCGAGGCCTTGGAAACCTTGCTTCTAATTGCCTTGATTGGCGTGCGCAATTCCGGCACGAAACCGGAAAATTTTGATGTTAAAATATGTGATTCTGTGAAAAATTTGAAGGATTGTGATATTAATATTGATATAGTTGACTTCGGTCAATATTTTTAGAAAACGGACCCGAACCCGTGATTTGATGGTCCCGCAAGGTCTGTAGAAAAATATGGGACTTGGGCGTATGCCCGGAATCGAATTCCGAGGTCCCATGCCCGAGGAATGAATTTTTCAATGAAATTGTTTTCTGAAAATGTGTAAGGAAAATGAAAATGAAATTTGATCAAAAAGCGATGGTATCGGGCTCGTATTTTGGTTCCGACACCCGATAAAAGTCTTAAATATGTGTTAAGCGCTTTCTGTAAGGTTTGGTCGAAATCGGACGTCGTTTGACGTGTTTCAGACCATGAGTTCCAAGTTTGAAAGTTAAGAAGTTTGAAATGCAAATCATGTGTTTTGAGGCTCGATTCTATGTAAATGATGTTATTTTGGCGATTTGATAACTCGAGTAAGTTCGTAGGATGTTTTTGAGCTTGTGTGGATATTTGGTTTGGAGACCCGAGGGCTCGGGAGAGTTTTGGATAGGCATCGGATGGCATTTTTCTCATTTGTAAAATTTGGTATCATTCATTTCTGCAGGCTTCGCATTTGCGAAGCCAGTGTTCGCAAATGCGAACTCGCAATTTCGATCTCCTCATCGCAAATGCGAACTTTCACCTGGGCAGTGATCTTCGCAAATGCGAAGAAAATTATCGCAAATGCGATGATTGCCTACGAACCCAATCTTCGCAAATGCGAATGACCGTCCGCAAATGCGGATGTGAACCTTCGCAAATTCGACCTTTTGGTTCGCAAATGCGAAAGTTGGCAGCCCAGTATGGATTTGCAAATGCGAGTCCAGCTTCGCATTTCCCACATTTGGTCGCGAACCCCAGTTCGCAATTGCGACATCAGAGGCTCTGCAATTTCATACTTAGTCGAATTTTAAGTCATTTTTTCACCATCCTTCCAAACATAAAACACCATAGGCGATTTTCCAAGCACAAACCTTCTTCCAAATCATTTGTAAATCAACTTTTACTTAATTTCTTCAATCTTTAACATCATTTAACATGTTTTCCACTTAAAAATCAAGGTTTTCATGGGTGAAAATGGGAATTTTGGATAGAACCTAGGTTTTTCTTAAAATTGGGGATTTGGACCTCAATTTGAGGTTCGATTTCAAAACAAATCATAGATATGAACTCGTCGGGGAATTGGTAACCGGGTGTTGGTTCGAACCTCGGGTTTTGACCACGTGGGCCCGGGGGTGTTTTGGAAATTTTTGAGTAAAACTTTGGGAAATTCATTTTTATGCATTCAAGTTGATTCAATTAGCATTTGTTGATGCATTCAAGTAATTTGTGACTAGATTCGAGCGGTTTGGTGGTGAATTCGAGGGGTAAAGCTATTCTAGAGGATTGAGTTGAGTTTGGAGCATTCGAGGTAAGTGTTTGATCTAACTTTGGCTTGAGGGAATAGGATTAGAGTATTATTGATTGATATTTGCTAAATGATCGAGTACGGGGTATAGGTATGGTGACGAGTATATATACACCGGTGTCTAGCATGACCGTGAGTCTTTGTGGTTAGTTGTTCTTGGTATATTTGGAACTCTTCCAAATTAATTAATGAAGTCTACCTAATGTGAAGAGTTGAGGATAAATTGTAAATTTGTGAATTCTTTGGAGCGTTGGCTCGAACGTTAAAAATACTATTGAGTAAGAAATGAAAGAATGGGTAAGAAGTGTGATTAAATCCCTTGCCGGGATGACTGGGTTATATTGATTGTTTCCCTTGCCGGGACATTTCTCATTACTGTTTATTCCCCTCACCCGTTTGGTTGTGATTGCTGTTTGGGTGAGGAAGAGTGATAATGCATGAAGGGTCATTCCGTGCCATTGTTGAATATATTTACACGAAGGGTCATTCCGTGCCATTGTTAATTATATTATGCACGAAGGGACATTCTGTGCTATTGTTGATTATATTTGCACGAAGGGTCATTCCGTGCCATTGTTGATTATATTTGCACGAAGGGTCATTCCGTGCCATTGTTGATTATATTTGCACGAAGGGTCATTCCGTGCCATTGTTAGTTATATTATGCACGAAGGGACATTCCGTGCCATTGTTGATTATATTTGCATGAAGGGTCATTCCGTGCCATTGTTAATTATGTTATGCACGAAGGGACATTCCGTGCCATTATTGATTATATTTGCAGGAAGGGTCATTCCGTGCCCTTGTTAATTATATTATGCACGAAGGGACATTCTGTGCTATTGTTGATTATATTTGCATGAAGGGTCATTCCGTGCCATGAAATGAGAGATTATGTGAGGAAAGTACGAAGGGTGATGCCGTGCATTTTGTTTGATTGCTTTGGGCGAGGATGAGAGTAAAAGCACGAAGGTTGATGCCGTGCAACTGTTGGATTTCTTGTCTCTGCTAATTATTGTTGTGCCCCTATTTTCTTATTTAAGTTGATGATTCTATTATCCGGATTGTACTCCCCCATAACGTGTTTTCCTTCCCTTTTAACTGTTTAGTTTTAGGTATTTCTTGCCTTCTATTGCATATATAGATATTGAACTGCACAGGTTGATTCGGTAGTCCTGTCTAGCCTCGTCACTACTTCGCCGGGGTTAGGCCAGGCACTTACCAGCATGCGGTCGGTTGTGCTGATGCTACACTCTGTGCATCTTTTTGCACAGATCCAGGAGCAGCTTTTGGACAGCAGCAGTAGGATCGCTCGGGAGCTGTCTTTAGCCCAGGGACTCACGAGGTAGCCTAGCCGGCGTTCGCAGGCCGAAGTCCCTTCTATATTTAGTTTGTTTTCTTTGTTTCGAGACAAACAGTATGTAATATCATTTCAGACTTGTTTTTAGTACTCTATAGCAGTCCGTGAGCCAGTGACACCAGATTTTGGATAGAGATATATTTTAAACTTCCGCATTTTGATTTTAGTTTGTTAAGCTTAAAGTCTTCCGCTTTTATTTAATTGCTTTCGTATGTTTATATTAATGAGAAATTATCAGAGAATGTTTACTGTTTGGCTAGCCTAGCTACGTCAGTAGGCGCCATCACGACTCCCGATGGTGGGAAAATCCGGGTCGTGACAACAAATCATATACCACATAGTTCTTCTCATGAGGCTTCAACTGGCATGACACATAGGCAATCACCCTACCAAACCTAGGAAATAGTTCGCCACACCATCTAAACAGAGCACCCTTATGAGTCAACTTGGACAGTTGTGCCGTGATAGATGAAAATCCCTCCATAAAGCGATGGTAGTAACCTACCAAACCTAGAAAACTCCTTCTATGTAGCGGTATATAGTCTAGGCCAACTCCAAATTGCTTCAATCTTCTTTGGATCCACCTAGATCCCATCACTTGACTTTATATGGCCTAATAATGTCACAAAATCCAGCCAAAACTTACACTTAGAGAACTTAGCATACAATTTCTTCATCCTCAAAATCTAAAGAACAATCCTCAAATTGCTCATGCTCCTCCCTAATACGGGAATAAACCAAGATATCATCAATGAACACAATGACAAAATAATCCAAACAAGTCTAGAACACAATGTTCATCTAATGCTTGAAAGTTGTTGGGACATTAGTTAAACGAAAAGACATCACCAAGAACTCATAATTCCCATATGGGTCTTGAAAGCAGGCTTAGGAATGTCTGAAGCCCTAATATTCAATTGATGAATAACCCGATCTTATGTAAATCTTCAAAAACACCATAGTATATTGCAGTTGATCAAACAAATCATCGATGCGAGGTAGTGGATACTTATTCTTGATGGTCACCTTGTTCAACTACTAGTAGTCAATACACATTCTCATAGAACCATCTTTCTTCTACACAAATAATACCGGCACAACCCAAGGTGAAACACTCAGCCTGCTGAAACCTTATACAATAGCTCCTACAACTGTTCCTTGAATTTCATCGACTCAACTGGTGCCATTAGATACAATGGAATAGATATGGCTAAGCGCCCTGCACCAAATTAATACCAAAGTCAATATCCCTTTTCGGTGGCATAATCGGTAGGTTTGCAGGAAATATGTATATGGTTAAAAGCATTCATCTCGGTAGGGCATGTTGAAGACTTGTCATGACGCACCTCAAGGCAGCATGAAAATCGACGACCGTTATGGAAAGGCAGAATACTTTCGAGAGCACGTGATGAGGACTGACAGAGTCTGCAAAAAATAGTACTAATCCATACTGAGCCGTTATATAGCTATACTGGTAGCCTTTCCCAATCATGATTAGACATGTACTATGTAAAGATCCCCCTCCTATATAAAGGGTATCTTGGTCATCTTGTAAAAGGATACAGATCACTATTGAACACACAACATATTAAATACAATACAACATTCTCTGCTCTTTGCTTAAACAATTGTTCTACACATTTATTGCTTATTCTTTCAGTGTTCATTCATTATTCATTTATTGCACATCATTAACAGCAAAAGCCCATCTTTGAGGCCCTCATTATCATTGATTTTTCATGAATCGTTCATTGCTATTAGCCCCAACAGGACCTCGAAACCCTACTCCAGCCAGCTCGAGGCCCAACCTTGTGACCCTATTGGTTTGCATTTCTCATTTTCTTTACTTAAACTTAGCATCTATTTCCTAACAACTAGTACTAAAATATATCACGTATTTTTAGAATTGCTAAATTAAATATAATTGTAGTTACCATTTTTAAGGTAAACAGTTTGGCACCCACCGTGGGGCTATGAATAATAGTTATTGTTTTGGTGTTAGTTTTCTAAAAACACAAGTTATTCTTCATACTTTTCTTGTTCAAGGATCTCTTATTTCAGGTGAAAAAAATTTCTAACTCAGCAAAAGCATGCAAAAACAACGATATTGGGCTTCATGGAAATAACGGACTAGAAGAACCTCAGCACATCATTCATATGATCATTGGACAAACCGACGTCCCACCCGCACCTGTGTTCAAATAGGCCAAAGTGTTAATCGCAATGGGAAAACAAACTCGGAGCTATGCACCCAAGGACACTCTTCTATTTAGAGAAGAAGATATGTCAGCCTCGTCCTGACCGCATACTGATGCATTGGTAATTTCTTTATTTTTGAATAACGTTAAAATTAAATGCGTGCTCGTGGATCGAGGTAGCTCGGCCAATGTAATCAGGTCAAAGGTGGTGAAGCAGCTTGGATTGCTCTATCAGGTCATACCCACCTCTCGAATCCTAAATGGATTCAATCTGGCAAGTGAGACAAGAGAGGAGAAATCATCCTCCCAGTCAACATGTCCGGTACAGTTCAAGACACCAAGTTTCATGTCATCGAAGGTGACATAAGGTACAATGCCTTACTTGGGAGACCGTGGATACACAACATGTGGGAGGTACCATCAACTCTTCACCAGATGATGAAGTTCCCAACAAAAATGATATAAAAATGGTGTACGGAGAACAACATGCAACAAAGGAGACGTTTGCAGTAAAAGACATGGCACCAACATCGACTCCCCTGTCTGGGATGAGTCAGGAAATAGGCCGACCCCTGAGGAACGGGTGGTCTCTAAGCATTCGAACAAAGGTGACGAAGAAGACTTCCTTACTCCTCGGACCATCATTATCCCCGAAGAGTCGGATGCAACAAAATCAATGGTCAAAGAACTCGAGCAGGTCATCTTGATCAAGTATCTTCCGGATCAAAAGGTATACCTGGGAACGAGGTTATCCCCCGAATTCAGGAAAAAACCTCATCCAGTTTCTTATTGACAGCATTGATTGCTTTGCTTGGTCCCATTTAGACATAACAGGGATCTTGCCGAAAATAACCACCCATCGACTAATGTCGATCCTAGGTTCAAACAAGTGAAGCAAAAAAGGAGGCCTTAATCCGAGGTAAAACATGCACTCATTAAAGACGAGGTAACTAAACTCCTCAAAATAGGATTAATTAGGGACGTAAAGTACCCTGAATGGTTGGCTAATGTAGTAGAGGTCCCCAAAAAAAGAAACAAATTAATAATGTGCGTAGATTATAAAGATTTTAATAAAGCATGCCACAAAGATTCATTTCCATTGCCCAACATCGATTACTTGATCGATGCCACGGCCGGCCACGATACCCACACTTTTATCGATGCCTATTTCGGGTATAATCAAATTCAAATGAACTCAGAAGATAGGGAAAAAAATTTGTTCATCACGAAGTATAGTACGTACTGTTATAATGTAATGCCCTTTGAGCTAAAAAACACAGGAGCTACGTACCAACTATTACACCCCGCAATATTGCATTGATATCACGTTCCGCAGTATTACATTACGGTGATATCACAGTTTGCAGTATTAAGTTACGACAATGTTGCACCCAACAGTATTACATTACGGTGATGTTATACTTTGCAATATTAAGTTACGACGATGTTACACCATGAAGTATTGTACGTGGAATTTACCGTAAGGTAATTGACATCAGTCCAAGTAAATAATTATTCAGAGATTATAAAGATTATGCTATTTCACAAGTGATTAGTAAATACGTGAAGGTGAGAGGTGAAGTAAGTCGAAGAAAATGAATTTCGTTGAAATTTGGCATTTTGGGATAAAATATGGACTGAGCTAAAATATCTAGTATTTATGGACTAGTGCGATACGAGGTACTGCATGACCATAAAGTGTACAAGGTATGTTAAAAGAGAGTAGTATTTAATTAAGTTGGAATAATTTTTAAATTATGCTGGTAATTGGTTAATTATTGGATAACGGGACATTACCCAGTTAACTAATAAGTGGGTAAAGATTAATAATATTCACCCACCCTTCCACGTGGCATAAAACCACAATAGGCAAAAGATGACTCTTAAGTCACTTTGACAGATGACTATTATGTAGTAACCAAACCATGAATTAAGTCTTAACAAGACTTGTAGATCTTATCCATGGGATTTATTGGAATTCTTTTTAAAAAGCCCAACACAAATCTGCCTTTGGCTTCAAAGCAAAGAACGTTGAAAGCAGAAGCATTTTCATTTCAAACAAAAGCTTCATTTGAAGCAATTTTCGTCCAAATTTCAACAAAACAAAGAGCTAAGAACGTTGAAAGTAGAAGCATTTTCATTTCAAATAAAAGCTTCATTTGAAGCAATTTTCGTCCAAATTTCAACAAAACAAAGCAAGACTTCGTTCCTCAATTTTAAAGCGCAGATGCTTAATCTGATTTTTAGGTTCTAAGTTCAATCCGCAAAGGTTTCCAATGGAATATTATATGGAGTTTTTCCTACTCCATGTATGTTAAGGCTATCCCTTCTTTCTTTTGGTATGATCCATATGATACGAACGAAACATGCAAATGCACAAATTCCATAAATGACTCTATTCATAGATTAGAGATATCTGTACTCTTAAATTTCCATGTGTCATAATATTTTATTATCTGTTCAAGGGTCTAAAAAAAATATAAAAGTTGAAAAGAGTTTACTTTATGATATTACTCAAAGGCATAATGGTCTTATGACATTTCGAAAGATTTTATTAACGTACTTTTTATGCATCGCATTCAAGTACATTGACCCATGACCAGATGGCGTTATACACGCATATATATGTATATATATATATGTGTGTGTGTGTGTGTGTGTGTATGGGATATGAAAAAGGTTATGGCGTTATATATGCACCACCACCTGATCAGTTGGTACACGTTGATGGTTTTGCCCACAGTGGCCAAGATGATATGATGGGATGCCCTTAGGCTGATGATGTTATGTACCTAGGCACGACATGACATTAATACGCATATGTATGCTACTATATTTATTTCATGATTTACAAAGTTATTCAGGCTTACAAGTTGAGTCATGTACTCCATATTTCTTTCATGTTTGTTATGTACTTATTTATGTGCCTTATATACTCGGTACATTTTTCGTAGTGACGTCCCTTTTTCCTGGGGACGCTGTATTTCATGCTCGCAGGTCCAGATAGACAGGACGAGAGACCTCCAAGTAGGCTATCAGCTCAGGGGAAGATGTTCGTGCACTCCATTTGCTTTGGAGTTACGTGTTTGGTTAGTATGATTTAGACATGTATTGTTTGGTATGGCATGACTCTGTCCTGACCTTTATGACATTTATGTACTCTTAGAGGCTTGTAAACATATGTCGTGTACGTAAAAGATTGTACGACCTTGTCGGCCTATGTTTTGAGGTTATAAATGATCATGTTGGTCTATTAGGCCCGTATGTCACGTGTATATGATGATGTAATAATAAATATATGTTATGTTGGTACTCGGTTGAGTAAGGTATCAGGTGCCCGTCGTGGCCCATCGGTTTGGGTCATGACAAAAGTGGTATCAGAGCAGTTCTGTCCTAGGGAGTCTACAAGCCGTGTCTAGTAGAGTCTTGTTTATGGGTGTGTCGTGCACCACACTTATACACATGAGGCTACTGGGGATTTAGGATTGTCACTCTTTCTTCTTACTCTAGATCACGTGGTAGAGCTCATCTACCTCACTTATAAGAATTCAAATTCTGAGATTCATTTTTTATTATTCGTAATAAGACAATACCTACATCCGGAAAGAAGGTTGGAAAGAGAGATAGTTGTGGAAGAGCTGAGTGAGAGGAATTGAATTTTTGTTTGATGCTTACGATAAGTAAATGTGAGGTCTTTAGCAGATCATGGGTGTACTGAAAGGTGTAAGCTTCCTGATAAGAAGCCTTAGGGCAAGAATGTCTATCCATCTTTGTGGTGAAAGACAATGAGAGATTTAGAAGATAGATGCAAGTTTCAACAAGCACAAAAAGTAAGATGAAGAAGGGTACAAGGCGCCTAGTTAATGAAGGTTAACAACATTTATAACTAAGGCAGAGGAACACAAGATATTTGAGTTATATTCAATAGTAACAAAGGTATATACAATTGGTTGTACCCATTCCAGATATGCCCTATGGGGATTAACAGAAGTAGTATAAGAAGATATGATGGATGCATTGTTTGCGTCAATTGACATTTCTGAAGGATATTGCAAATATGCTAATAGATCTCTTTATGAGGCACCTGGATGGTGCACTCTGAAATAGTACAGCCAGATATGAGTACTACAAAGACATGAGCTATAAGCCTTGAAGGGATAAATATTACCTTAGTATGGCTCGCGTCCCTAGTAAAACGAGAACGTTAAGCAACTTGAAGAGCCATTGGATGGATCAAAGGGAAGCTAAACGCAAAAAAATGTCTTGTTTAAGTTTTTAGAATAAAGTGATCGGCATAAAGGTTAGCAAGAAATAAGAAAAGAGTTAATGAAGAATTATGAGTAAGATGTGATACATGGATGACAACAGTAGATCAAAAGATGACAATATTACAAAATCTATAGTCAAGTGACGGAAGAAACAAGAAGTGACAGACCTTAGGACGACAAAAGAATATAGGCCATACAATCATATACACATTTCGAGAAATAAGTTCGCAACTCTAGCGTGATTACCAAGAGGAAAAGTTAGACCCTAGGGTAATAGAACCAGTATGAATTGGTGAACAAGATAAACTAAACATGAATTAGGGACTAAGTGACTGATGATAGCCACCATCATAAGAATTTCAGATTTTGTTCCGCCAATAATAGAATTGACGACAAAAGAAGATTCATGAGAAATTCAGAGAATGGTCATTCAGGAAGACGCTTCCCTACAGCAAGCAATGTGAGCAAAGTTCAGCTTAAGGGACTGTATGTGCCAGTTATACTAAGTTTAACCCTCGTGAGTAAGGAATTTTGCTATCCTTGGTACAGAAGGATTACCACAAAGCGAGTAAGGGTCATCGATGATGTGAAAGGATTCCAAAGATGAAAAGGTGAAACATCTATAGGCAGGTCGTCGTAGCCCCAACTCTTAGTCTCCCCTAAAGGGGATACATGGAATGATAAAAGGAAGAATGCGATAAAAATGAGAAAGGGATGAGATTGCATTTATCCAAATGCTACAAATATGCTACAATTCCAGAACATTATGCAAATGTGACGTCAAGGAGAAGAAGTAAGGGTTTCTTGCCCGAGATGTTATTGATAATTAAGGAGCTAGTGCGAGACGTAAGTTAAGACCAAGGAAATAACCCAAGAAATATTTTGCGGAATATTGACATGAGGATGGTCCAGCGAGTAGTTACTTTTTTGATTCAGGAAGAGCCTAGCTATGGCTAGCCAAGAGGATACAAACAAGACAACATGCTGTGCAAGATAAAGATAGTAAAACCCAATATAGTGAATTTAGCCCCGCAGTTATGACATTGTAATACTTAAGAAATATTCAAACAAGAGTTGGGTAGTTAAAGGTACCGTATGAGCGTTACGAAAACAAAAGATAGTTCCATTGGGAAGACAGTCAAAACTTTAGTTTAGAAGTAGCCGTACGAGCAGATGAGTGTGGAGGTAATTAACTAAGGATAATTACAAGTGAGCATGAACATCGACAATTCTATCAGGAATACGATATAATAAGCTCGCATATTTACAAGAGTCAGAGTATCCTCTCTAAGTATTATAGTGAAGGACTAGCTGAGGAAATAAGGAAGAAGGCTTCAACCTAAGCAGCGTGACCTAAAGAGGAAATGGTCTTGTAACAACGGTTTTACAACAACATTGTACGTTCTCCATAAGAAAGAGGAATCTACTGTGGCTAGTAAATGGGAAGTAAAAATCGAAAGAAATATTCGAAGATCATATGAGTTGTATGGAAATTCTGGCATGTGTGGGAACTAAGATAAGCTATATGCACGCAACAAGGGGGAAGAAAGATCAGAAAAGGTAATAGCTTACGTTAAAAGAAAGCAGATAAGGAACGAAAGGAATAATTTGATCAATGATCCTAAGTTGGTAACGTTATGAACGCACTGAAGAGTTTGGATTTTTATACGTACAACATATATGTTGACAATCATACAGCCGTAAAAAATTCCGGTATAAGTTAAAAGAAAGAATTGAGCCCAGATCATAGACAAAGGAATGAATTGTTATGAGACTGTGTCATGGATATTCCATAGCGTCCGTGGAGGGATAAAGTAATAACTAGTCCCATGAGCCACAGATTGGAAGATAACTTAAGCCAGCATAAAGGCCGATCAAAAGAAGAAGGAAACTAAAGAGTTACATCAATAAAGTAAATCATGAATCTGATTATTGGACCCAGAAGTTATAGGAATCATGATTGAGAACATAGCAGAATCACTCTTAATATAAGAGGTGCAAGAGAGATAGCACAACAACTATGTTCTATAATGACTCTATGATAAAGCTAGTTAGAAGGGTACCTGTCTTATAAGAAGTAAGTATGAGACTCCCATGGGATTGTGTATGTACCAGTGGTGCAAGTATTATAATAGAGATTCAAGTTATGGGCGTGAATTACACCTAGGTGGAAGGGAGGTCGTGAGAGAGATAGAAGATACAATGCGAGATTTTAAGAGAAGTAAGGTAAAGGTGAACAACGTATGAGATACTCAAAAGCAGAAGATCATAGTGTCATGCCCCAAAATCCGAGGAGCATGACCGGCGCTCAACCGAGTAAACCCGATCGAGCAACCCTGTTAGATCTCATTCTACCCAAACTAACACATGAATAAATTGGAGATGGACTCCATTAACCAAATTCTAAAAACATATCATTAACGATATCCATTTCATTTTCATTAGCAACTTCATTCGCCATATTAAGAGCATTACAAGTTTTATACATCATTGCCAAACATCAATATTTCTATTCTAAATTCCAATGCCCAACACTACCCATAACCTGTCTACGGAGCCTCTAACTACAACTAAAGAATAATATGGAAATGCCGGCAACAAGGCTTCGGCTATACCTCAAAAGTGAAAATCTAAAACAAGAAGATGTGCAATATAGCCGCTTGAAGGAGAAAGGGGCTCACCAAGATCTTTGGGAAGGAGGATGCTCCACTACACACGATCGACACTATCCGCTATGAATCCACCTACATTCATTAAAAAAAATGTAGCATCCCCGGTAAAAGGGACGTTAGTGCCATTGAATAACACTAGTATGTATAACTAAACACCATCTACTTAGAAACAACTATCAAACAAGAATATAGAAATCATTAGCACCTTGTCATTATAAAGAATTGTCAAACAAGAATAAAGAGATCATAAAAGTAAATCAAAAGCTTTAACAATTCCCACATCAACAAATAAAAGGGATCACATAGCTTTCAAATAATTTTCATGCCTCTACGTTGCGTTCCATAGCCCGTCATAGGGTTCACATATCATATTATACACCTATGCGTTTCATAGCCCGTCCATAGGGTTCACATATCATATTATACACCTATGCGTTTCATAGCCCGTTCATAGGGTTCATATACTACATTATACACCTATGTATTTCATAGCCCGTCCATAGGGTTCACATATTATATTATACACCTATGCATTTCATAGCCCGTCTATAGGGTTCACATACTACATTATGCACCTATGCGTTTCATAGCCCGTCCATAGGGTTCACATATTATATTATACACCTATGCATTTCATAGCCCGTCCATAGGGTTCACATATTACATTATACACCTATGCATTTCATAGTCCGTCCATAGGATTCACATATTATATTACACACCTATGCATTTCATAGCCCGTCCACAGGTTCCACATATCAATTAATCGTCACATGGGGCCACAATCATTACAGCATACTCGGCACTAGGCCATATTTCATATCATCTCCACATATTTCACATCAATATTAATTTCAACAACAAGCCATTCAATTCAAGATGTCAAGTACACATGAGAGGAACCATGAATCCTCGGCATATGCAATGTCTCAGAGATCATACACCTCATGTTTATTGACAATGGAACTTTAAACACCAGAGGCTCTTCCAAATCAATAGAGGGGGTACACTAACCTGCAATAAAAACACATATCAAAGGCATAAGCAAATAATTACACAAATTATTCTTCCATCCTTATTTTTCAATCATGACATTATACAATTATAATTCAAGTTCTCGGCACATTGGCGACACTCTATATCCCAAATTTATTTGATTACTTTAAACATCTCTACACATAGAGGATTTCACATAGCTTGGCATAAGATATGCAACTCAATCTCAATTTAAGGTCTTTGCATTTCAATACATGATTCATATTCCTTGCACCCTTTTTAAGTTATAAAAAATATCACCTTGATCATATTGGAATGCATCTTTTACAATTATAGGGTCACAACACCAATTCATTTAAAGTACCAATCACAGCAAGAATCCAAAGTTCAATCTTACCACATTTACACAGTCACTTACTTCACTTCCAAACATCTTTGTACATTACCAACAACTAGACACAATCAATCAAATACATTTGGTACATATAAGAACAATTCGGAGGATCAACCATAACGAGTTTTCTCACACAATTTGGCGTCAAAATCTCAATTTAAACTTGACTTGAAGTCTAGGCATTTTAGCACATAGTTCCCATTTTTCATATATCCTCATTTGCCAAGAATAACATATTAAACACATTGAGGTACATCCTTCACATATATTCTTGCAACACCCAAATCCTTTGAAATAATGAATACTACATAAATTAAATTCCGGACTTACAATAGATGCAGGGACACCATGGGAGCTCAATTTCTAAGAAGAGGAAGTTTTTAGCCATACATACCTTTCTTGAGCTTTCCTTTAATTACTACGGTATTCCGGAAATTCTAGCAACTTCAATCTATTTTGGGACATAGCAAAATTGAACACAAATTAGGAAGATATTCATAATTCTAGCTCATTTGAGCATTTTATCAAATACTAGTTGAGCATCTTGATTTCAAATCCCCTTTTCAAGATTTTCTTCATTCCCTAACCTAATCTTTATTTATTTATGTTAAACAATCTTCCCATAAACCTAAGTTGTACATGGATCCCAATAATCATACCTCAATACCCCACCTTATACCCCAAACTCAAAATAAAAACCTAGGGTATAGAATCTTACCTCTTAGATGAAGAACTTGTGATTGGGCTCTTTGATTCTTGAAGGTTGATGCAAGATTGGATGATTTACATGTTTGGTTCCTCCTTATCTCTCTAGAAAAGCTCTCACCTCTCTCAAAAATCAGTAGAAAATGACCCCAAATGAAGCC
>MU724723.1:73952-91494 GCA_026770625.1 Nicotiana glauca
GGACCGCATAATGGACATTGAGATCGCAAATCTGACACAGGATTGCATTTTTTTCAGCCTTTGGTAATTTGGTCATAACTTTGTGTAGGAATGTCCAAATGATGAACGGTTTGAAGCGTTGGAAACTGGACTAAAAGACCTTTCCTATGATAGGTTGTTCATCACATAAAACCTCATATATATTTAGATATGATCGTTCAAAGCGGAGCCTTGTGCAAATCCATTTGAAATTTTAGCCTATTACAAAATTTTTCCCATTTGGCAAACACTTAGGCTTCCATTTGGACTTCACATTACTTACCATAAGACTTATACACATATTTACTAAATCCAATGGATGTACACCATGTTAATAGCACATAAAAATATTATAATAAGCCTACGCGATACCACGAAATCCTAAATTACTTAGTAAAATTTTTCCGGGGCCTTACACATAAATAGTTCATACTTTGAATAAAAGGGCCAGAAGCACGAGGTTTCAATATCCAAGAATGATAGTGGCATCGTTAGTGGCATATCTTCTAGTCAATGATTTCTAGGTATCGAGAGGACTAGTTAAGAAAGTAAAGAGGAGTTATAGACGATGTGATGTCTCGCTTGATGTTCTAAAATAACACAAGGAAATTTAAGCAAGTTGAAGGAAGAATACGAGTAGTATAAATAGATATGCATAGGTTGTAAGGCCCCGAGAAAAAATTTTTTGCTAAGTAAATTAGGATTTCGTGGTACCACGTAGGCTAATTATAATGTTTTATGTGTTATGAACATGCTGGGAATCAATTGGATTTGGTAAATAAGTGTAGAAGTCTTATAGTAAGTAATTTGGGGTCCAAGCAAAGGCCTAGGTCTAAGGCAAATTGGAAAATTTCATAATAGGCCAAGATTTCAAATGAGTTCGTACAAGTTCCCACTATATATATATATATATATATATATATATATATAAAAGGTTTTATGTGATGAACAATTTATCATATGAAAGATCTTGGAGTCTAGTTTCGAACGCTTTAAACCGTTCGTCATTTGGACATTCCTACACAAAGTTATGATCGAATTATCAAAGGCTGGAAACATGCGATCATGTGCCAGATATGTGATCGCAAAACCATTATGCAGTCCGCGTACTTGATTTGCGATCGCAAATATGGTCTCAAATGGGACCAGTGTAGCCCAGTTTTAGGTACCGAGTTTTGCGATGCGTTTGCGGCCCGCATACCCATTCTGCGGTCCATTATGCGACCGCAGACCCAAATTTGGAGGGTTAATCTTCCTATTTTTATAACCCGACCCCATTTTAATATATAGTCTTTGGGGCTTCATTTGGGGTTATTCTCTACTGGTTTTAAAGAGAGGTGGGAGCAATTTTGAGAGAGAAGGAGGAACCCAATATTTAAATCATCCAAACTTGCATCAATCTTAAAGAATCAAGGAACTCAATCACAAGTTCTTCCTCTAAGGGGTAAGGTTCTATACCATAGACTTTAATTTCGAGTTTTTGGTATAAGATGGGATTATTAAGGTATGATTCTTGGGTGTAATAGCATTATGTATACATGCTTGTAAAAATTAGGATTGTAGAATATTGTTGAACATAAATAAGTAAAGATTGGGTTGGGGAATGAAAGAAATCTTGTAAAAGAGCTTAGAAATCAAGATGCTCAACTAGTATTTGATAAAATGCTCAAATGAGCTGAGACCATGAATACCTTCCTAATTTGTGTTCAATTTTATTATGTCTCAAAGTAGATTGATATTACTAGAATTTTTGGAATGTCGTAGTAACTTATGGAAAGTTTAAACAAGGTATGTATGGCTAAAACCCTGTATTTTAGAAATTGAGCTTCATCAGTGTTTGTGTGAATATGGTAAGATTAAAGTTGAATTGTTGTATCGATTGTTATTTTATTTGAATTGGTGTTATAACCTTATATGCATGAAAGATGTGTCTCAACATGATCAACGGGCTATCTTGATAACTTGAAAGGGGTAAAAGATATGAATTATGTATTGAAATGCTTAAACCTAAAATTTAGATTGAAGTTGCATTGTTGTGCCATCTACGCGAAGTCTTATCTATGCTTACAACTTAAATTGCTCTTGTGCGCACATACTGTCCTAAATGGAAAAGCTAACATTGAAATTAAGAATGATGTGATAAGTTGTGGCCCCATGTGCCTATGAGATAATATATGTGAAATAAATTGATTAATGAGAAGGGAACAATGCCTTGGTAAGGCGGCCTAGCCGATCGGGCCGAGATCGGATTCCGTTCAAGATAGCAGTGGTATTGTGAATAAATTCCGGAAAAAGGGAAAATGAGATTGTGATTGAATTACATGTCTCAAATGAGGCGACCTAGCTGATCGGGTCGAGATCGGACTATGCTCAAGATAGCGATGGTATTGTGAACAAATGATGAATAGTGTGAAATGCCCCAAACTAAAGGCTATGGAAACATTGATGTGAAAATTGTATGATTCTTTCATATTGATAATGATTTACCTTATAAGTACCTCCAATGTGATTCGAGCTGTTACATACACCGATGTTTAAATTTTATATTGTCGTGATTGAAAAGGGGTAATTTAGGAATAATTGGTGTTATTGCTTGTTTATGACTTGATGTGTGTTTCTATTATGATTTGATGTGTCCCCTCCTTTTTGGAAGAATCCATTGTGTTTGAAGTTCCATTGCTAATGAACTTGAGGTGTATTATTTTTGAAATATTCTATATGACCATGATTCATGTTTTCTCTCATGTGTATTTGACCTTTTGAATTGAATGGCTTGTTATTGAGATTGATATTGATGTGAACTATGTGAAAGAAACTCGAATTATGAAATGCGACCAAGTTCCAAGTATGATGTAATGATTGTGGCCCAAAGAGCCGATGAATTGATATGTGAAATAAATATTGAAATGAGATGATTGATGGAAAAAGGGAAAGCATCTTGGTAAGACGGCCTAGCCGACCGGGCCGTGATTGGACTCCATGCCGCACTTATGGTGGTATTATGCTAATATTGAGATACTAAAGTGACAATGAAATTGTGATTGAGGTATACGTCTCAAATAAGACGGCCTAGCCGATCGGGCTGAGATCGGACTCCGCTCAAGATAGCAGTGGAATATATATATATATATATATATATATATATATATATATATATATATATATATATATATATATATATATTTGGCACATAAATTGTGATTGAAATTTAGAGTTGGTTATGATTTACATATTGTGAACAATGGTATAATGAACAGTGGCATTGTGAATTGTTGTGAACGATGATGAAAAGTTTTGAAATGTCCCAACCTAGAAGTATGGAAATTATGTGAAAGCTATATGAGTCCTTCTATTTGATGATGTGGTGATTGTTTAAAGCTTTTGTTAAATCCTTATGATTTTTTTATTCTTGTATGAAAGTTCTTTCTAACTAGATGGTATTTAGTTATACATATTAGTGCTATTCGATGGCACTAACGTCCTTTTTTCGGGGGCGCTACGTCTTTAAATGGATGTAGGTGTTTTCATAGCAGGCAGTGTTGGTCGCAGCTAGTGCCGCATCATCCTTTCAGCTGACTTGGTGGGCTCCACTTCATTTCGGGGACTATTTCATCAGTTTATAATGTACTTTGTATTTGAGGTATAGCCAGAGCCTTGTTGCCGGTATTTTCATATTATTCTTCAGTTGTATTTAGAGGCTCCGCCGACAGGATATGGGTAGTGTCGGGTATTGGAATTAAAGTAGAAATATTGAAATTTGAAAAAGATTTATAAACCTTGTAATATTTTGATAATTATGTTTTAAGCTGCTAATGGAAATGAATTGGAAGTTGTTAATGAAATACATACTAAGTATGATTAATGGAGTCCATCTCCTATTTATTCATGAATTAGTTTGGGTAGAATGAAATCTAACAGGCTTGCTCAGTCGGGTTTACTCGGTTGAGCGCCGGTCGCGCTTCTCGGTTTTTGGGGCGTGACATATGTCGTGAGCTAAAGTATGGTAAAACGGAAAGGTTTTAGGAAGATAGGAATACATATAAGAAAGGGTAGTGAGAAAGTGACGAGAATGGATTAGTCCTCAGGATTAGGCCCATGAAAACAAGGGAGCTAATGGCTTCTCTATGTTATAGTAAGCTCAGTATATCCTGAATGAACTCAAAGGAGTTGCTCTTCATACGTAGCATTTAGAAGAGATGGAATTCTGCCCTAATAGTAGAATAAAGGTGTAATTGTAATAGATAAAGTATGACGTTTGGGACTTCGATTGAGTAATGATTTGAAATAAAGATTAAAAGAAAAGGGATTCATGAATTGTACGGGATTAAAACACCCACGTAAGAGAATCACCTTGGGATGCTATAGAATACGGTTAAGGCAGTACACTATCACCGCTAAGTGGATAAGGAAAATTACTTTGAATATTCCTTGATGTAACGTGCTCAGAAATGAGATTGTCTTTGAAATATTTAGTATCATGAATAACAAGTACCAAGAGTGTTGGAAGGCTTAGAAGCTACACAAATTGAAGAAAATAAGTTTCGTCGAAAGTCGACAAGCGGGGAAAGTTATAACATATACTTTTGGGGTGAGACTATGGTTTTTAATATGATAAAGAGGTTATGTTATCAGTTATTTTAGTATATTAAAGTTGTATGCCACGTTTTGAAGTCAAGAAAGTCGTGGAACAAAATGTTTTAAAGGTCATCATAAGTTACATTCATAAATATGCTAAATATTATGTCAAATGTAGCGGAGTATTTCTCCCAATATACTTGGAATTATGGGATGATCCAAATATAAAATTTAATATATATGAGTCTTAGTTTTAACATTTTAAAACGTTTGTCGATATGACATTGGAGTAGAGAGATATTTTCAGTTCTGCTTGACTTCGCAAACTGCATAGGTATGTCACTAAAGTTTTTGGAGAAATACATTTCATGTGCTATATGAGGTATTTTTGGGACATATTATATATTCAATTAAAGATCTTTTAATATAGTTTCCAATGCACTTAACCGTTCTTTCATACGATATTCGAATAAAATGATATAAGCGTCGGAAATGGGCCAACCTAGCACCTGTTTGACTTTTCCAAAGTTTATATATTCGTTTTAGCTCGTCTCTCTCTTCACTTTTACATAGATCCCGACCAGAGAACACCATAAAAATCTACCCTTAAGCTCTCTAAATGGTTTCAAAGATTACTAACATACCGGGTACGAAATCAAGAAGCGATAACATCAGAACAAACCCTACGACGTACGTATCATCATACCGCTTCTCTTTTTTCTTTGTAGTTCAATTTTTGGAAGGTATTTCATAGTTAAGAAATATCTAATTTCTGTAATTAAGTGTTTAAATATCAAGGAAAGTTGATAAATTAGTTTCCTAATAGTTAGAACTCACGGGACGGTGATTGAAAGCCGTGAGTTCGATTTTTTTTCCACTTTTAGTGGATTATTTTGTAGTCCAAGGAAAGTTGATAAATTAGTTTCCTAGTAGTTAGAACTCACGGGACGGTGATTGAAAGCCGTGAGTTCGATTTTTTTTCCACTTTTAGTGGATTATTTTGTAGTCCAAGGAAAGTTGATAAATTAGTTTCCTAGTAGTTAGAACTCACGGGACGGTGATTGAAAGCCGTGAGTTCGATTTTTTTTCCACTTTTAGTGGATTATTTTGTAGTCCAAGGAAAGTTGATAAATTAGTTTCCTAGTAGTTAGAACTCACGGGACGGTGATTGAAAGCCGTGAGTTCGATTTTTTTTCCACTTTTAGTGGATTATTTTGTAGTCCAAGGAAAGTTGATAAATTAGTTTCCTAGTAGTTAGAACTCACGGGACGGTGATTGAAAGCCGTGAGTTCGATTTTTTTTCCACTTTTAGTGGATTATTTTGTAGTCCAAGGAAAGTTGATAAATTAGTTTCCTAGTAGTTAGAACTCACGGGACGGTGATTGAAAGCCGTGAGTTCGATTTTTTTTCCACTTTTAGTGGATTATTTTGTAGTCCAAGGAAAGTTGATAAATTAGTTTCCTAGTAGTTAGAACTCACGGGACGGTGATTGAAAGCCGTGAGTTCGATTTTTTTTCCACTTTTAGTGGATTATTTTGTAGTCCAAGGAAAGTTGATAAATTAGTTTCCTAGTAGTTAGAACTCACGGGACGGTGATTGAAAGCCGTGAGTTCGATTTTTTTTCCACTTTTAGTGGATTATTTTGTAGTCCAAGGAAAGTTGATAAATTAGTTTCCTAGTAGTTAGAACTCACGGGACGGTGATTGAAAGCCGTGAGTTCGATTTTTTTTCCACTTTTAGTGGATTATTTTGTAGTCCATTTGTGTTGGCCTATTTTGCTGCTGATTTATGGAATTTGAAAGGATAAAAATTTATGGAGAAACTCCACATGTGGTAAGGTAGTAGGTTGGTTGCTCGTCGTTGCAGTTTCAGGCTAACTAATAACTTGTTGATTGGGTATGTTATGATGTATTTGGGGTTTTTGCTGCATTGAAGGTCCCGAATTGTAACTAGATTGGTTTTGAGTTGCGGATTGTATTGTATTTGTATCTCGCCTATAGTAGGCTTGAGGGAGATGTAAAATCAGGGAAAAATGTTGCCCATTTTATTTTATAATCGAGTTATCATTTGAGATACGTAATATACTAGCGCCTTCTAAGTCGTACATGTATTTATTTGTTATAGGATTTGCATGCTCGTTATCATAAGGTTGTTGTGGAGTTGCATTGATGACTTGAGGTATGTTAAGTCTATCCCTTTTTTTCTTTTGGCATGATCTATATGATACAACAAAACAAGCAAGCACGCAACTTTTACAAATGATTCTATTCTTAGAAATACTAGGGTTGCTATGTTCTGGATTCCCCATATGTCCTACTATCATATAGTCTGTTCATGGGTCTCATGACATTTTGAGAGATATTATTGACTTACTTTGTTATGTATTGCATTCATTTATATATGTATATTTAACCATGATTAGATGACATTATATACGCGTATAGTATATGTATATGGGGTACGGGGAAAGGTTATGGTGTTATATATGCACCACCTGATCAGCTGGTATACATTTATGATTTCACCCACAGAGGTTTAGATAATATGATGGGATGCCCTCAGAGGCTTCATGATGTTATCTATGCATATACCTATACATGACATGACATTTATACGCATATGCATGACATTATAAATGTTTCATGATTCACTGAGCTATTCAGACTTACAGGTTGAGTCCTTTGCTCCATATTTCTTTCATCTCTTTTATATACTGATTTTTATGCCTTACATACATGGTACATTATTCATATGATGCCCCTATTGCCTGGGGTTCTGCGTTTTATGCCCGCAGGTGCAGGTAGATATGTCGATAGTCCCCTTTCTTAGGATCCTTGCTCAGTGAGAGTTGGTGTGTTCCATTTGATCCAGAGCTGCTATTGAGTTTTGGTACGATAATTTTGTATACATATGGGTATGACGGGACCCAGTCCTATATTTTATACACTGAACACTCTGTTAGAAGTCTATAGATAGTCATGTGTAGTTAGATAGTATGTGTCCTTGTCGGCTCGCCTTAGCGTATTCCGTAGTTATATGTATATATGTCTTTTGGGCCTGTTTTTTCGCGTATGTTATTCATATGAATGAGTAGTTTATTGCTAGGCATTATGCATGACCTACATTTATTTCATGTTTATATCTTAGACATATGCTTAGGGATGTTCGATAGGTAGAACTCTGGCACTTGTCACGCCCTATCGGTTTGGGTCATGACACCTAGAGTAATTATATAATATGCCTCAATTTGTACTTCCATATTCTTGTCGGTTCTTTCTATTTCTACTTTAAATTATTCATTGCAATTAATTAACTAGGAGACAATGTTTTTGGTTTTGGTTATTTTTCAAATGATAAAAGATCTAGGATCGTGACTTCTACCTAGGTGGTTACCTAGCGGGTTGTAAACTCTAGGGCAAGATTGATTAGTTGGGATCGTAATATAGCGATGACACACAATTATTCACTCTATATCGCTCAGTAGTTTGAGTGATTTTTCTCAATTTGACTTTATCAAGTCCAAATGGGTATTGCTAAAATCAAGTGATATATGCTCAAGTCGGGCCTTACTATCTCTAGATTTGACCCCTTTAACTGGGGATATCAATCTCTTGAGTTCACCCCAATTCCTTGTTAGCCAAGTTTTCCTAGACTTAGTCTCACTTTCTCAAGTAGTGACTAAGTCAAATAGGCATGAATAAATATTTGCAACCATTAATTCTAGAATTCAAGCATAAACAAGGATAAATATCACTAACCCAATCATAAATAAGCCCTAAAATTAAATACCCATTAAGTACCCACACTAGGGTTGGGCCACAACCCTACCTAAAGATTTAGATATTCATGAAAAATAAAGAAATATAAGAAGAAATTAAGATTTAATGCATAATAATTGATTAGATAACGTAAAATCTAATATTTAGAAGTTAATCTAGTACAAAAATACTCAAAACGACAAAGAAAACAGCTCAGGTGCTCTTCTGAAAACTAAAACTTGACCTAAAAATAAATAAAAGTTCTATTTATACTAAGCTAAAAATATCTAACAAAAATGCCCCTACAAAGGTTTTGTGGCTGCATAATTCTGGTGCCGTCCGCACAATGAGCTTCTTCCGGCACACAATTATCGTGCGGTTTGCATTCTTTGGAGCTTGGGCTTGGGACTTCGGGGCTTCTACAATCCACATAAAAATGGGTGCGTCCGCACTTCTGATTATGCGGCCACACAAAATGATGCGGTCCGCACTCTCTGCTTTTGGACTTGAAACAACTCACTGATTCTTCAATCCTGCGGACCGCATAATAATGATTACAGCCGCACTTGACTGCCTGCGGCCGCACAATTTCGGTGCGGTACACATGCCATTAGCTGGCAAAACACTACTGTCACAACCCAAACCGATGGGTCGCGATGGGCACCCGGTACCTTACTCAACCAAGTACCAACGTAACGTATCTTTCTTATTACACCATTATATACACATGACATACGGGCCTAATTGGCCAACATGATCCTTTATAAACTCAAAACATAGGCCGGGTAGGCTGTATATTCCTTTATATACACGACATATGTCTACAAGCCTCTAAGAGTACATAAATATCATAAAGGTCGGGACAGAGTCTTGCCTTACGAAACAATACATATCTAAATCATACTAACCAAACGAGAAACTCCGATGCAAATGGAGAGCACCAACATCTTCCGATGAGCTGATAGCCTACTTGGAGGGATCTCGACCTATCTATCGGGATCCACAGGCATGAAACGCAATGTTTCGAGGCAAAAGGAATGTCAGTACGAATAATGTACTGAGTATGTAAGGCATATAAATAAATACATAAGAGACATGGAAGAAACATAGAGTAATTGACTCAACCTGTATGTCTGGATAACTCTGTAAATTATAAATTACTTTTAGTGTCATGCATATGCGTATGAATGTCATGTCGTGCATATGTACATGTTTCATATATCATCACTCTCTGAGGGCATCCTATCATATCATATCAGTCACTGTAGGCAAAATCATTATCGTATACCAGCTGATCAGGTGGTGGTGTGTATATAACGCCATAACCATTCCCATATCCCATATATTATATATATATATATATATATATATATATATATATATGGCCGTTTGAATCATATTTGAGCCGATGTAGGCAAAATCATCATCGTATACCAGCTGATCAGGTGGTGGTGCATATATAACACCGTAACCTTTTCCCATATCCCATATACATATATTTACATATATACACGTATATAATGCCATCTGGTCATGGTCAATGCATATGTATAAATGAGTGAAATACATGAAAAATATATAATAATCTCAATATTCCTTCCGGATAAACTTTTCCAACTGCGTATTATTCTGAGACCCATGAACAGAAGATAATAATAATTCTCATCGGGAATCAAGAATATAGACAACTCTACTATTTCTATGAATAGCGTAATTTATAGAAACTGTGTATTTACTCGTTTCTTCAGTATAATTTGGACCATGCCAAAAAAAAGAAGAATGGGCCTTAACATACCTGTCCAACGTTCTTGGTTTCAAAACCAAGAATAGATTTGTTGGTTAAGAGGTTGGACGAATTGATCTGATTCAATTCTCTTGGTCTCAATGCCAAAGTAATGAAAATTGCTTCTAATGAATTGAAATAAGACGAATCTGCTTCACGTTTTTGAAATAGGGCCAAGGGCAGATTGAAACAAATTTTGGCAAGGAATTGGATAAGGTCTTTTAAGTCTTTCTTCTTCACATTTTTTTTGAAATGGAGTCAAGGATAGCTTTAAACTAATTTGGCAAGAAATTGGTAAGGTTTCTTAAGTCCTTCGGCTTCACGTTTTTGAATTAGAGCCAAGGACAAATTGAAACTAATTTTGGCAAGAAATTGGATAAAGTTTCTCAAGTCTTTCCAGGACATGACTTAACTCATAAGTGGAGACCTAGAATCATGACTACTTAGTCATTTTCTAGGTGTGTGGCTTCTTGCCACGTGTGGGGTGGGATATTAATTAATTTATCCACTTATTAGTTAACTGGGTAATGTTTTGTTATCGGTAATTAATTAATTACCCGTATAATTTAAAAATTACCTCAACTTAATTAAATACTACTCTCTTTTAACATACCTTGTACACCTTACTATCATGGCCATATAGTACCTTGTATGACACTAGTCCATAAATACTGGGTATTTTAGCTGAGGCCATATTTTATCCCAAAATGACAAACTTTTACAAAATTCGTTTTCTTAGACTAGCTTCCCCTTTCACCTTCATGAATTTATTACTCATTTGTGAAATAGAATAATCCTTATAATCCCTAAATAATCTTTTCCTTGAACTGATGTCAATTACCTTACGACAAATTAAATGTAAAATATTGTAGGGTGCAACATCGTCGTAACTTATTATTGCGAAGTGTAACATCACCATAATGTAATACTACAGGGTGCAACACTATCGTAACTTATTGCTGTGAAGCGTAATATCACCGTAATGTAATACTGTCGGGTACAACACTGTCGTAACTTAACACTGCAGGACATAACATCAATTGTAATATATTACTGCAGAAGGTAACACCATCGTAACATATTACTGCAGAGCATAACATCGTCGTAATATAATACTGCGTGACGTAATATTGATGTAATATTGCCGGGCATAACATCATTCCCCCCTTTGGAACATTCATCCTCAAATGTTGACTGATGCTCTTATCATTTTCGTAACTTACAGCTCTTGTGAATACCTTAATACTCTTCTTGCCATTTAAACAGTTGCTCTGTAAATAAATCCAAAGTCTAGGGTATTCCCCCCTTTTGTCTTTTTTCTCATATCATAACCCTTAGTCGAAATCTTCCTAATCTTACAACTTCTGTTACCTCCTGTCATGCAGCATGTATAACCTTGGTTTTGTAGGTGCACGTATGTGATTCATATTTCCTTTTTCTTTTTATCGTTTAGTTAATCGGTAGGCCTTACTTTGTAGATACAAGGCTTAATAGGATGCCTCTCTAGGCCTCTATAGGTATACTGAAGTCCTTTGCTCGATACTTTGTAGAACTTGCGAATATGGCCATATCTTATTTCATAAATTTGGTTAACCATCCACATGAATTTACTACATTTACATGGATTATACTATACCATAATTTTTGCCTCAATCTATCTTTGCTAAGGTATGCTTACCAAGTTCCCAGTTACTTTTGTTGCCTACCCTTTAGGTATAAATCTCAGTCCTTTAATGCCCCTTCATTACCGTCCGTCTTAAGAATCACGGCCTAATCTCATGTCATAATTTATAACTTATATCTGACCATTGTTGATTCGCCTCAATGTTGATCTATAATCCTTTACTTGAAGACTTTAAACTTCTTACGTAATACGTTACCGCTAGGACTTACGTTGTATTGAGGAATATTTGAAGTGATTTCCATAAATATATTTCATAGTGTCTCAATATGATTCACCTTATAGGGGTATCTTGATTTTGTGCCGCCAGTGAAATTTTTTTCTCCTTCTTTTCTTCTATTTTTTTCTCAAATCATTATTCAAACGAAGGCCCGAACGTCATCCTTTATTTGTCACAATTATCCTCTCATTTTATTACTAGGTCAGCATTTATTCTTTCTAAATGCTAATAATCTTAGATTCCTTTGAGTTCATTCTTGGATATTGAATCCTCGTGCTTCTGGCCCTTTTATCTGAAGTATGGACTATTTACAATCTTCTGCCTTTAAGTATCTCGTACATTGTTCACCTTTACCTTACTTAACTTAAAATCTCGCATCGTATCTTCTATCTCTGTCGTGACCTCCCTTCCACCTAAGTGTAATTCACGTCCATAACTTGAAGCTCTATTAATATACTCGCAGCTCTGGTACAACCAGAATTCAGTGAGAGCTTCGTACTGTCTTCTTATGAGGTTGGTACTTCTTTTAATTGGCTTCCTTGTAGAGCCACTATAGATTATGGTGGTTGTGTTATTTCTCTTGAACATCTGATATTAAGAGTGATTCTGTCATGTTCTCCAGCACAACTTCTATAATTTTTCTAGATCCAATAATCAGACTCCTGATTTACTTAGGTGATGTAATTCTTTAGTTTTCTCTTCCTTCTGATCATCCTTTACATAGGATTAAGCTATCTTCCGATCTGTGGCTCATGGTATCAATTATTACTTTAGCCTTTCATGGGCATTATGGAATATCCATGATACAATCTTCTAACAATTCAATCCATTGTCTATGATCCGGGCTTAATTCTTTCTTTTAACTTATACCAGAGTCTTCTATGGCCGTATGATTGTCAACAAATATGCTGCCTGGATAATGCTCCAAAATCTTGAGTGTATCCATTACGTACTAACTCTGGATCATTGATCAAATAATTCTTTTGTCCCATCTTAGCTTTCTTTCAGCATAAGCTATTACTTTTCCTGGTCTTTCTGCTCCCTCTTTGCGTCCATACTTAGCTTATCTTAGTGCCCACACTTGCCAGAGTTTTTATACAACTCTTATGATCTCGAATATTAGCTTTAACTTTTACTCCCCATTCATTAGCCACGATAGGTGCCACTTTCCTTTGGAATGCTTACAATGTTGTTGCGAGGTTTTGTTACACGACCATTTCCTCTTTAGGTCATTGTGATTAGGTTGAAGCCTTCTTTCTTATCTCCTCAGCTAGTCTTCTGTTGTAGTACTTAGGGAGAACCCTTGACTCTCGTAAAGTTGTGAGCTTATTACGGACCCTTTTTTGATGTCCTTACTTGCCTATAATCATCTGTAGTTGCTTACTTCCATGCCCTTGTGCTTGTATGGTTGCTTCTGAACTGATATTTTGACTGCCTTCCAAGTGGCGCTTTATTTTATCCCCGTAACACTCATATGGTACCTTTAACTACCTCGACTCTTGTTTAAGTATATCTCAAGTATTATAATGATATTCTCCGAGGCTGAATTCTCCATGTTAGTCGCACTATGTTTATCTTATACGATCTGATGACTCGTCTGTAACCTCATGTTTAACCATAACTGAGATCTTCCTGACCAATTACTAACTACTCGTTGGCCCATTCTCGTATCAATATTCCTCATAATCTTTCTTGGGTTATTTACTTTGTTTTAACTTACATCTCGCACTGGCTCCTTATTTATTAATAGTAGCTCGGGAAGGAACCTTTACTTCCTCTCCTTGATGTCGTGCTTGCACAATATTCTTGAATCGTAGGGTATCTATAAGATTTGGATAAGTGCCATCTCATTCCTCTTTCATTTATTGCATTCTTCCTTTACCATTCCATAGTCACTAGAACCACTTAATTCTTGCTTAATGCTGCATTACTCCATATTCCCCCCTTTAGGGGTGTACTAAAAGCTGAAGCCACGAGGATCTACATATAGATGTTTTACCTCTTCATCTTTGGCATCATTTCTCAACATCAATGATCCTTACTCGCCTTGCAAAAATTCTTCTGTACCAAGGATGGCAAATTCCCTTACTTGCGAGGGTGACACTTAGCGTAACAGGCACATACAGTCTCTTAAGCTTAACTTTGCTCACATTGCTTGCTCTAGAGAAGCGTCTCCCTAAATGACTATTCTTCGAATTCATCGTTGTCACACCTCCTTTTTTCGCTACCGCACCCCGCGAAGGGCATTGTAAAGGGGAGTTTTTCCAATTAAAGGACAATCGAAATGGAATTTATTATTAGTAGTTGGAATCGCCACTTGAGAGATTTAGGGTGTCCCAAGTCACCGGTTTGAATCCCGAATCGAGGAAAAAGTTGATTCCATATTACAGTCTATGAATCAGAAATCCGGATAAGGAATTCTATTAACCCGGAAGAAGGTGTTAGTCATTCCCGAGTTTCGTGGTTCTAGCACGGTCGCTCAAGTGTCATATTTGGCTTAAATCTGATTTTTATACAATTTTAAACCTATAGTGCAAATTTTAACTTTTAATAACTTTTTATTATTATTATTTTATAAGAATTGCAACGTCGCGAAAATACATCTCAAACCACGTCACATCAATGTACCCGTGGTTATCGATATATTTTGATTCCGTTGAGATTTGGATTTGGGTCACATAAATATGCACCCGAGTTTAAGAAGGTAGAATTATTAAACACGCGCCTAAAGAGTCTAACGCGTTATTATTTGGGGAAAGCCGTGAAATTCACTAAATGGCCCATACCAAATTCTAAATGCTTATTTTAACCAATTATTGAGGGCCCCACACTTTATGTGCATTATTTGGCGAGGCTCATCTCGTTATTATTAAAAAGGGCAAACCTAAAAGCAACTATGATTCTCTACTTTATTTTTCTCTGAAAAGAGAAATCCTAATTAAATATGAATTGAATTATACTATGCTAAACTATGAATTGAATTCTTTTAGCCAAGTCCAATTAATTGCATTTGCTTGCACGACTGCACTCCATGATTTGCAAACAAACAAACAACCTGAATTTAACCCTAGGCCCTACTCAATATGACTAAACTATTTAACGATATAGCACTAGCCCAGCGTGATTGGATCAGAATGCTAAGCAGGAACATGCAACTCATTAAAACTAGATTCTAGTCAATAGTTGAATATCAATTTGCATCTATTAACACCATATGCTTTATTTTGTTGCCTAGTCACAGTAATTCGAATTTCGGTTATTAGCAATGAACGCAGGTCACAAGTTTCAGGAGAAAACAATTCCCTGTTCCGACTACATCATATTTTCGAAAGGTTGAACTACATGAAAAAAACAAAACTACACTATACAGAAGCCAATGAATAATCTTCGGTTTAACACCCCAACAATCTACTCAAATTAAACAAACATACTGAACTAACTACTATTCACGCCGTTTCAGATTAACAGTATACACCCATTGTAATTGGAATCAGTCCTAGTTTAGCTACAGTGATCCACCAAAACATATAAACTATATAAAATGATAGAAGGATTAAAATAACAAAACAAAACAAACTTCAGCAGAAATGTGGCTTCCATTTTTTCATCTCACGTTTCAACACGAATAGATACATCAACATAGGCTTGAAGTGTGTACCTGGAATTGAAAGTAGAAGAAGAGGGGAAGGTCAGCACAGCAGTATAACACAGCAATGCACCAGCAACAACCCAGTAAATACAACCACAACAGCAATGGAACAGTAGCAGATGAACCAACCAGTCAAAAACCAACATCAAATACTCAACACCCAAATGAACTCAAAGATACACTAGATTTGCTTAAGATCAGTCTTAGTGTATTTGAATCAGGAAAATGAAATCAATGAAGCAAGAGAGAGGCTTCAATGAGATAGTGAGGTTTTTAGTTCTCAAATTTTTCAACTCTCAACTTTTAGGGTCCAAAAAGATCTCCCTTCCTTAGCCCCAAATGACTCCTATTTATGACCAAAAAAGACCTGCCAGATTCTTAAAACCATTCTTTGCTCATGATATTCCCTGAACCCCACTAGAGTATGCCTTGTTCTATTTTTAATTAAAAGTGTGTATGGGCAGCCTATTGTTTATTATTTACCCTTAAAACCTGCCAACACCATTATGTCTCGTTCCCCACTTTTATTAAACAATACATTAGCTTTAATTTTATATTAACTTAGTGGACAGAACACTAAACTTAATAATTCAACAAGTTTTCTATTCCCAAACTACCCTTCCTAATGCCCTGGAACTAATGAAAATACCCTTGAGATCACTACCCATCAGCTATAACCCAATTCATCTAATTAAATGACTAGGTTAATCCCTAATCAATCATACCTGGGTAACTCAACGAGGTTGGGATTCAATTAGACCAAAACATTTGGGATTTGATTCATCACCCTTAATAATCAGTTCGATTACGGGAGTAACTACAATTTTTATACAAACTTACTAACACTGACTGATTCTGTTTATTCAGAGAGACACAGGAGAAACAAGATATAAAGTTCACATGAAACATTCGAACTTAAACAACAATAATAAAAGAGTAGAAGATAAATTTACTGAGCAAAACTAATAGAAAAACAGAGTCAACGGAAACCTACTGAAATGAACCAAAATTAGACTACTACCATGTTAATCTAACTTCAAGCATAATAAACTATTCGACGACACTTATTCAGTCAATTACACAAATTATATATAATTATCAACAATCGGAAAACTTGGACCAAATAAAAGGTCTAATGGAGAGGAAGAAAAGCAATAAACAAAAGATGAATTACAAACCTATTTTAGGCAGACGAACATTGGAATATTAATCTAACAAAAATCAGAAAGAGAGGCGGATTAAGAACCTATAATTAATTTAAACTTAAAACCTAAGAAAATCTAATTCAAACTTAACACAAATAAACGAACATATATATAGAAAAAGAAAAAGAAGGTATTCAAGAGAGCTTACTGATTTTTCGGATTCCAAACGATATGCTCTTCGAAGTCGATTTCCAGTTAGTATTATATGCCTATTTCGTCGAAACATGCCTATAATACTAACTAGAAACCAACTTGACCCTGACGACTTCGAAACAGTCTCGAACCCTTGAACCCTAGATCCGTCATTTGATGAGTACTCGGATTTGGACCAGATTGGTTAAGGATTAGGGTGAGGGTGGTCTAGTGGATAGCTGGTGTGATTTTGGGGTGGATTGGACGACCTAGGTTTTTTGCTCGGATCTTCGATTGAAGATTCGAGACGGTTCATGATGATTCGAGTTTAACGGAGTGCATATTTGGACTGAGGGGGGTCAGATGGTCAAGGGGTGTTATTTTCATGGCCATCAGCATCGCTGCCACCGGCTTTCAGGCGAAGGGGCATGAGGGCGGCTAGGGTTCTTCAGGGGTTGTTTGGTTCTCTGGTTTGGGAGACGAAGAGGGATCGGGAGGGGGGGGTCTGAAGGGGGGCGGGG
>MU724723.1:93350-104127 GCA_026770625.1 Nicotiana glauca
ACCTCCGTTCTACGGGCGGGCTCCCGACTTCAACAGCTGAAAAAGTAACACCTCCGTTCTACGGGCGGGCTCCCGACTTCAACCTTCAAACTTGAAAAGTAACACCTCCGTTCTACGGGCGGGCTCCCGAATGCAACAACTGAAAAAGTAACACCTCAGTTCTACGGGCAGGTTCCCGACTGCCACAACTAAAAAAGTAACACCTCCGTTCTACGGGCGGGCTCCCGACTTCAACAATAAAAAAAAGTAACTTGAATTGATTTCCTCGTTCCTTCGAGAAAATTTTCAACAATGGCAGAAAATTTTCTGCCCCAGTTTTCTTGATCTTCGTTGTGGCATGCCTTTCCGCTGCCAATAACATTTCATTTTCCTGCTTTAAATCAAAGAAAATTTGTTAGTTTAAAACATGGTGAGTGGTCGTGCCACTCCTGCTGGGGATGGTTTTTCCCTTTCCTTTTCCTCTGTTGTGCGTTTCCAAAACTTGTTGGGGAATGATGTTATTTGCCGGGGATGATATTTTTGCTAGGGATGGTTTTTTCCCCTTTTCCTTTCCCTGCCCTGTGTTATCCGACCCTCCTGGAACTTTGGTCGATAGTCTGCCAGGGGATGCTCCTTCTTCCCGATGATCCTTATCCACAAATTTCTCCACTGCTATTTTTCTATTTTCTCCGTATTTTCATTTATCTTTGGTCTGTCCTGCTCGCATTCTGCTTGGTGCCATTTGGCAATTGGTAGTAAGCTCTGAAAAGTCTTTCTCAAAAACCAACTGCTGAAAAAGGTCTTTTAAACAAAGGAAGAGATGACGTCAAAAGGTAGAAAAAGAAGAAATCTTCTTGATCAAATGCCGGGGTAAAAGAAAAAGAGAAAGAACTTATCTGAGCGGGATAACTAGTCCCAATGATTACGTCGCGCATTCCGAATCTAGCCAACCCAGTCTATTTATCAATCAATAAATCTTTCTGATGGCTTCATTTTGCTGGGGATGAGCAGGCACCCCATTCTTTGCCAAATGCGGATCCTTTCCGCCAATCTTATCTTGTCGCCTCATAGTTCCCTTCGAGGGGTTTTCACTAATAAAACTCTCTCATTTCTCTCAGCTCCCGTCGCCTTATGGTGCCCATGAAGCTTTTCACCATAAGGCTCTCTCAGTTTGTTTCTCTCAGCTTTCGTCGCCTTATGGTACATGTGAAGGTTTTCACCAATAAGACTCTCTCATTTTATTTTTCTTTCTTTGCTGGGGATTGAAGTGTTACCGATAAGATTTTCTCGACCTTCCCTGGTTGCCGAACTTGAACTGCTTATTTCCTTTTTCGAACTATTTTCCTTTCGAAGCTTGAACTGCCTTCTTCTGACCATTGTTCCTTTCTTTCGATTTCCGAACTTGAATTTATGCTGGGGACCTTGCTGTAATCCTCCGCTTTACTGATTTCAACTTGAAATGTATTCCTATGTTATACGGGTGGGCTCCCGACTTCAACCTTCAACTTAAAATGTATTCCTCTATTATACGGGCGGGTTCCCGATTTCAACCTTCAACTTAAAATGTATTCCTCTGTTATACGGGCGGGCTCCCAACTTCAATCTTCAAACTTGAAAAGTAACACCTCCGTTCTACGGGCGGGCTCCCGCATGCAGCAACTTAAAAGTAACACCTCCGTTCTGCGGGCGGGCTCCCGAATGCAGCAACTTAAAATTAACACCTCCGTTCTACGGGCGGGCTCCCGAATGCTAAAACTGAAAAAGTAACACCTCCGTTCTACGGGTGGGCCCCGACTGCAACAACTTAAAAGTAACACCTCCGTTCTACGGGCGGGCTCCCGACTGCAACAACTTTAAAAGTAACCCCTCCGTTCTACGGGCGGGCTCCCGCATGCAGCAACTTAAAAGTAAAACCTCCGTTCTGCGGGCGGGCTCCCGACTTCAACCTTCAAACTTGAAAAGTAACACCTCCGTTCTACGGGCGGGCTCCCGACTGCAACAACTTAAAAGTAACACCTCCGTTCTACGGGCGGGCTCCCGACTGCAACAACTTTAAAAGTAACACCTCCGTTCTACGGGCGGGCTCCCGACTTCAACAACTGAAAAAGTAACACCTCCGTTCTACGGGCGGGTTCCCGACTGCAACAACTGAAAAAGTAACACCTCCGTTCTACGGGTGGGCTCCCGACTTCAACCTTCAAACTTGAAAAGTAACACCTCCGTTCTACGGGCGTGCTCCCGAATGCAACAACTGAAAAGTAACACCTCAGTTCTACGGGCGGGCTCCCGACTGCAACAACTTAAAAAGTAACACCTCCGTTCTACGGGCGGGCTCCCGAATGCAACAACTGAAAAGTAACACCTCCATTCTACGGGCGGGCTCCCGACTTCAACAACTTAAAAAGTAACACCTCCGTTCTACGGGCAGGCTCCCGACTTCAAAAACTTAAAAAGTAACACCTCCGTTCTACGGGCGGGCTCCCGACTGCAACAACTTAAAAGTAACACCTCCGTTCTACGGGCGGGCTCCCGACTGCAACAACTTAAAAGTAACACCTCCGTTCTACGGGCGGGTTCCCGATTGCAATAACTGAAAAAGTAACACCTCCGTTCTATGGGCGGGCTCCCGAATGCAACAACTGAAAAGTAACACCTCCGTTCTACGGGCGGGCTCCCGACTTCAACAACTTAAAAAGTAACACCTCCGTTCTACGGGCGGGTTCCCGACTGCAACAACTTAAAAAGTAACACCTCCATTCTACGGGCGGGTTATCGACTGCAACAACTGAAAAAGTAACACCTCCGTTCTACGGGCAGGCTCCCGACTTCAACAAATTAAAAAGTAACACCTCCGTTCTATGGGCGGGTTTCTGACTGCAACAACTGAAAAGGTAACACCTCCGTTCTACGGGCGGGCTCCCGACTTCAACCTTCAAACTTGAAAAGTAACACCTCCGTTCTACGGGCGGGCTCCCGAATGCAACAACTGAAAAAGTAGCACCTCCGTTCTACGGGCGGGTTCCCGACTGCCACAACTGAAAATGTAACACCTCCGTTCTACGGGCGGGCTCCCGACTTCAACAACTAAATAAAGTAACTTGAATTGATTTCCTCGTTCCTTCGAGAAAATTTTCAACAATGGCAGAAAATTTTCTGCCCCAGTTTTCGTGATCTTCGTTGTGGCATGCCTTTCCGCTGCCAATAACATTTCCTTTTCCTGCTTTAAATCAAAGAAAATTTGTTAGTTTAAAACATGGCGAGTGGTCGTGCCACTCCTGCTGGGGATGGTTTTTCCCTTTCCTTTTCCTCTGTTATGCGTTTCCAAAACTTGTTGGGGAATGATGTTATTTGCCGGGGATGATATTTTTGCTGGGGATGGTTTTTTCCCTTTCTCCTTTCCCCGCCCTGTGTTGTCCGACCCTCTTGGAACTTTGGTCGATAGTCTGCTGGGGGATGCTCCTTCTTCCCGACGATCCTTATCCATAAATTTCTCCACTGTTGTTTTTCTGTTTTCTCCGTATTTTCCTTTATCTTTGGTCTGTCCTGCTCGCATTCTGCTTGGCGCCATTAGGCAATTGGTAGTAAGCTCTAAAAAGTCTTTCTCAAAAACCAACTACTGAAAAAGGTCTTTTATACAAAGGAAGAGATGACTTCAAAAGGTAGAAAAAGAAGAAATCTTCTTGATCAAATGTCGGGGTAAAAGAAAAAGAGAAAGAACTTATCTGAGCGGGATAACCAGTCCCAATGATCACGTCGTGCATTCCGGATCTAGCCAACCCAGTCTATTTATCAATCAATCTTTCTAATGGCTTCATTTTGCTGGGGATGAGGAGGCACCCCATTCTTTGCCAAATGCGGATCCTTTCCGCCAATCTTATCTTGTCACCTCATAGTGCCCTTCGAGGGGTTTTCACTAATAAAACTCTCTCATTTCTCTCAGCTCCCGTCGCCTTATGGTGCCCGTGAAGGTTTTCACCATAAGACTCTCTCATTTTGTTTCTCTCAGCTTTCGTCGCCTTATGGTATCTGTGAAGGTTTTCACCGATAAGACTCTCTCATTTTATTTTCTTTCTTTGCTGGGGATTGAAGTGTTACCGATAAGATTTTCTCCACTGGGGATTCTTTTGGCTATCAATTCCTTCAGCTCATGATCCTTACTCAGTTGAGGATCAATGTGTTATTTTCGGCTTTCATTTGCCTAACTTGGCACCTCTCGGAGACTGATCGGGAGGTTTCTTTTTGGATATCAACATGGTTTTTTGTGCGGGGATAAAAGAAAAGGGTATCAAGAATTCGAAATAATTTCGATGGGTAAAACATTACAACTCTTGGAATCAAACTTTTTCCTAAATTTTAAAACATAACTTCTGCCCCGGTTTTCTTGCTTGGGGAATTTTTGATTTTTATTACACTATGACCAAGCCGTGAGGCGCCTACGTATCCTCTTTGAGGAATCAGGTCGAACGTAGTTAAATAAGGCTCAAAGGGGAAGCAAAGGTTAAAGTGTTTGGATAGAAGAAAGAATTGCCTCCGTCATTTCATTCTCCGATAAATGCCAAGTACAAGCAAACAGACAAACATCAATTACAATCAAAGAAATTACACATAATATCTCTTGACTACGTCAGAATTGATAGCCATGTCGATACATCTTACCTCGACATCTGTCAGACACAAAGCGCCATTGGATAACACTCTGGTCACAATGAATGGTCCCTGCCAATTTGGGGCAAACTTGCCCTTTGCTTCGGCCTGATGTGGCAGGATTCGTTTCAGTACCTGTTGTCCCACTTCAAATTTCCTGGGATGCACCTTCTTGTTATACGCTCTTGCCATCCTCTTTTGATATAATTGGCCGTGACACACTGCTGCCAGTCTCTTTTCATCGATCAAGCTCAACTGCTCCAATCGGGCTTTGACCCATTCATCATCATCAATCCCAGCCTCAGCGACAATCCGAAGGGATGGAATTTCAACCTCTGTTGGTATCACTACTTTAATTCCGTATACCAACGAATAAGGAGTCGCACCTACTGAAGTACGAATAGTAGTGCGATAACCCAACAATGCAAATGGTAGCTTTTCATTCCATTGACTAGATCCTTCTACCATCTTTCTCAATATCTTCTTTATGTTCTTGTTGGCTGCCTCAACTGCGCCATTCGCCTTGGGACGATACGGGGTGGAATTACAGTGCGTAATCTTGAACTGTTGACATACTTCTTTCATCAAACTACTGTTAAGATTAGCACCATTGTCCGTGATGATCACCTTTGGGATCCCAAATCTACAGATGATATGGGAATGGACAAAATCCACCACTGCCTTCTTGGTTACCGACTTGAAGGTCTTAGATTCAACCCATTTGGTGAAATAGTCGATGGTTACCAGAATGAACCTGTGACCGTTGGAAGCTTCCGGCTCAATAGGTCCAATGATATCCACGCCCCATACAACAAAGGGCCAAGGTGCTGACATTGTATGCAATTTAGTCGGTGGAGAATGAATCAGATCTCCGTATATCTGACACTGATGGCATTTCCGCACGAAACTGATACAATCACGCTCTATAGTGAGCCAATAATACCCTGCTCGAAGAATCTTCTTCCCCAATACATATCCGCTCATATGTGGCCCATAAACTCCAGCATGTATCTCTGTCATCACTGTTGTGGCTTGACTAGCATCTATACATCTCAGCAAACCCAAATATGGGGTTCTTTTGTAAAGCACTCCTCCACTAAGGAAAGATCCATTTGCCAATCGCCGAATGGCTCTTTTTTGATCTCCGGTAGCCTACTCCGGGTATATCCCCATCCTGAGGTATCTTTTGACATCATAAAACCATGGCTCGCCATCTATTTCTTCCCCTATCACGTTGCAATAAACATGCTGATCACGAACCTGAATGTGCAACGGGTCAACATGAATCTTGTCCGGATGGTGCAACATCGATGCTAAAGTGGCCAAAGCATCAGCCACCTCATTGTGGACTCTTGGGATGTGCCTGAACTCCACTGATCGAAATCACTTGCTCAGATCGTGCAAACATTGTCGATATGGTATAAGCTTCAAGTCTCGTGTTTCCTATTCACCTTGAATCTGATGCACCAAGAGGTCCGAGTCTCCCAAGACCAAGACGTCCTGGACATCCATATCTACGGCTAACCGTAGCCCCAAAATGCATGCCTCACACTCAGCCATGTTGTTGGTACAATAGAAACGTAGCTGAGCCGTAATAGGATAGTGATGTCATGTTTCAGAAATAAGTACTGCTCCTATTCCAACTCCCATTGCATTTGCAGCTCCATCGAAGAAAAGCCTCCACCCTGGTTCTTTGGTCAACTCCAACTTATCTATATGCATCACTTCTTCGTCAGGAAAATACGTCCTCAATGGCTTGTATTCTTCATCAACAGGATTCTGAACCAAGTTATCGGCCAATGCTTGGGCTTTCATGGTTGTCCTTGTCACATAGACGATGTCAAATTCTGTGAGTAATATCTGCCATTTCGCTAACCTCCCTGTGGGCATAGGCTTCTGGAAAATATACTTTAGTGGATCCAAGCGTGAAATGAGATAAGTAGTATATGATGACAGATAATGTTTCAACTTTTGTGCCACCCAAGTTAGGGCGCAACATGTCTTCTCGAATTGAGTGTACTTAATCTCATATACTGTAAACTTCTTGCTGAGATAATATATAGCTTGATCCTTCCTCCCTATAATGTCATGTTGCCCCAGTACGCAACCAAACGAATTTTCCAGGACCGTTAGATAGAGAATCAATAGTCTTCCCTGCTCGGGTGGAACCAATACGGGTGGATTTGATAGATACCCTTTGATTTGGTCAAATTCTTCCTGACATTCTGTCGTCCATTCTACCGCAGCATCCTTCTTCAGTTGCCGGAATATGGGCTCACAAGTTGCTGTGAGTTGAGCGATGAACCTGCTGATATAATTCAATCTTCCCAACAGACTCATTACTTCTGTTTTGTTCTTCGGCGGTGGCAATTCTTGGATGGATTTGATCTTCGATGAATCCAACTCAATGCCTCGCCGACTGACGATGAATCCCAACAGTTTTCCAGACGGAACTCCAAATGCACATTTGGCCGGGTTGAGCTTAATATCGTACCTTCGAAGTCTTTGGAAGAACTTCCTTAGGTTTTCCACGTGGTCTTCCTGGCGCTTGGATTTTATGATCAAATCATCTACGTACACCTCAATCTCTTTGTGTATCATGTCATGAAACACAGTAGTCATTGCTCTCATGTACGTTGCCCCAGTGTTCTTCAAACCAAAAGGCATTACCCGGTAGCAATAAGTCCCCCACGGCGTAATGAAAGCCGTCTTTTCCGCATCTTCTTCATCCATCAGGATCTGATGATACCCAGCATAGCAATCCACAAATGACCCGATCTCACGTCCGGCACATTTATCGATCAAGATATGAATGTTGGGTAATGGAAAGTTATCCTTTGGGCTCGCCTTGTTCAGATTGCGGTAATCGACACATACCCTAATCTTCCCATCTTTCTTCGGCACTAGCACTACATTAGCCAACCAATCAGGATATCGAGTGACCCGAATAACCTTTGCATGTAGCTGCTTGCTTACTTCTTCTTTAATCTTCACTCATATCTGTCTTGAACTTCCTCAATTTTTGCTTGACGGGAGGGCATGCCGGGTCAGTGGGCAATTTGTGAACCACTAAATCAGTGCTTAAACCCGGCATGTCATCATATGACCATGCAAAAACATCTTTGAATTCAATGAGTGCTTTGATTAGTTCCTCTCTTATGTTCGGCTCAATGTGGATGCTGATTTTGGTTTCCCTGACATTTTCTGCATCCCCCAAATTGACAGCTTCAGTGTCATTCAAATTGGGCTTGGGTTTTTCTTCGAACTGGCTTAATTCTCTGTTTATCTCTTCAAAGGCTTCATCCTCATCGTATTCCGATTCATCGTCATAATCGACTTCTTGTACAATTAATTTGGAATCAGATTGATTTTTTAGACTAGGTTGAAGATTCATTGTGCATGCCATGTCATTAGAACCAGTATAAAGAGAAATGTTCAGAAAGAGGAAAGAAGAAAACAAAATTAAAACAAAATAAAGGGAGAAAACTTTCACTTTATTAAAATGCGGGATAACAGAGTTTCACACTTTGGCATAATACAAAATAAAACAAAATTTGGATTACACCCTGGAATAATCCAGAAAACAAGAAAGAAAAATCAGAGCCTACTACCAAGACTCCCTCTGGGTAGGAAGAGGAGTAGCTGTCCAATTGCTGATATTCACCCTAGGACCCACAAACTGTATATCTTCCCTACTGGAACCTTCTCCAGCTTCTATCACGTTGACGTCGGCAAATAGCCATTCAAAACTCTGATTCAAATCCCCATGTAACCCAATCAGTGGTCCGAGAACCTTCGGGACTGACAACCTTCTGCTACCTGCTCTGACAAAGGATCTGGAGAGACGCGGAACCGGCTTGGGAAGAGCCCAAGCTCTCTTTTTAAACTTCCGAGCACATCTTACATTTGCTGCGGTAGGCTTGAATCCCAGCCCGAAAGTGTCCAGATTCTTGGGCAAAGAAACTGGCTGGACAATACCCTGTAAATCAACCCCCAAGCCTTTTCCTGGTACAAACCCGCTGTTTAACATTTCCGAGGCTATCATGAATGTGGCCGCTACGATTCTGGGTAGTGGAAGGTTCTCGCCTTCAGAAATTTTGTCAACTGAGACTGCATCAAAAATCTGGTAAACCCAGGGACCTTTGTTATCGTCAGTTTCTGTGAATGGTACAATGGCATCACCCATAGCGCCTGTACCATCATCCCCGTGCACCACTATCTCTTGCCTGTCCCACTCAAATTTCACCATCTGGTGCAATGTGGAAGGCACTGCTTTGGCGGCATGAATCTAGGGTCGCCCCAATAGAAGATTGTATGATACTGCCACGTCTACCACTTGGAATTCCATGGTGAATTCCACTGGACCAATGGTCAATTCCAGTATGATATCACCCACCGTGTCAGTACCACCCCCATCAAAACCTCGGATGCAGAAGTTGTTCCTGTGAATTTGGTCATGATCAACCTTCAGCTTATTCAGAGTAGTCAAAGTACAAATGTTGGCGCTCGACCCATTATCAATCAATACTCGGGTGACCACCGAGTCTTCGCATTTCACGGTCAAGTATAGGGCTTTGTTGTGTTCCGTAACTTCTGCCGGCAATTCATCATCAGAAAATGTCACCCTGTTTACCTCGAAGATTTTGTGCACTATCCTTTCCAAGTGATTTACAGAGATTTTATCCGGAACATGAGCCTCGTTCAGGATTTTCATCAGTGCCTGGCAATGGTCACTGGAATGGATCAACAAGGATAGCAACGAAATCTGTGCTGGAGTCTTTCTTAGCTGCTCCACAATGGAGTAGTCTTGGGCCTTCATTTTCTTCAAAAACTCCTCCGCCTCTTCCTCCATCACGGGTTTCTTTATAACCGCTGGGTTGGACCTTCTTAACTCTACGGGAGCAAAAAACCTCCCCGAACGAGTTAACCCCTGGGCTTCACATGTTTCTTCCACAACCTCCTTCCCCTTGTACATTACCATTGCTTTATTGTAGCTCCATGGCACGACTTTCTCGCTGATTATCGTCCTCTGCATTACTGGTCTGATAACAACTGGCCCTATGCATGCTGGCTTGCTTGGTACCCCTCGCACCGTTACTTTGACCGATTCTGGATTCTCTGTAACAACAGACGATTTTTTCCCCATCACCACCACTGGCTTGACATCTACCTTCTCCAACTGTACCACCTCCTTTCCACTGATCGACTTTTCTTTTGGGCTGGCACGGATCCTCATCACCGTCTGTGAGGGTTTCTTTAGCTCCTTTCCTTCATGCACAAGCTCAATCATGTGGGTTTCGTGGTGTGCTGGCAGTGGGTTCTGATTGATGTTGGGCGCCTCTGGTGTCTGAACCTCGATCTTGTTGGTGTGAATAAGATCTTGCACTGCACGTTTCAACTTCCAACACTTTTCGGTATCATGTTCGGGAGTCCCTGAACAATACTCACAGCTTACCGAGTGGTCCATATTTTGGGGAAGGGGATTTGGCAATCTGGGTTCAATAGGACTCAACAAACCCAACTGGCTTAATTTGTCGAACAAAGCAGTATAGGTTTCTCCCAACTCAGTGAAGGTTCTTTGTTTCTGTACCCTTTCATTTCTAAAAGCCTGATTCCCCTGAAAACCTATCCCTAGAGGGTTCCTGTAGGCTCTTGGTGGTGGATAGGTGTTTTGTGGAGGTGGGTATGTATTTTGTGGGGGTGGATATGTTTTTTGGGGAGCCGGCGTGCGCCATTGCGGGTGAACCGGAGGCTGGGTGTATGCTTGGGCTTGATGGACAGAGAAGTGTGGTTCTTGTGGTGGGTAGTAGGGTTGTGGAGGGTAATTTGGAGTGTATGGGTGATTTGGGTGAAGGGGTCTGGATTGGTATCGGGGGGAAGGACCTCTTGATCTGGACCAATTATCTGCCTCTATCGTTGCGACCTCTTCTCTTCTCTTCTTCCCGAGCGCACCTCCCGTGCCGCTCTGAATGGCCTGAGTGGTTGCTTTAATTGCCGAATAGCTCAGGATCTTATTGGACTTAAGTCCCTCTTCAATCATACCGCCCATTTTTACCACCTCGTTGAATAATTTTCCAACTGACGTCACCAGGTGACCAAAGTAAGTTGGCTCTAGAGTCTGCAAAAAGTAGTCTACCATTTCCCCCTCTCTCAT
>MU724723.1:111723-127135 GCA_026770625.1 Nicotiana glauca
GGGGGGGGGGGGTCTGAAGGGGGCGGGGTTTAGTCTAGGAATATATGCTAGATGAAGGACTCAATCCAGTCCGTTGGATTAATTAAAATCAACGGATTGGATCAAATACAATATAGAAACGACATTGTTTATTTTAAGTGGGGATCGGGTCCATTCGGTGTAAGGCGGATCGGGTTGGATACGGTGATGGGGAAGATTACGAACCGTTGGATGGGAAAAGGATGAATGGCTGAGATTTGTTGACATTGAAACGACGTAGTATTATCACCATACTACATCATTTTAATGTCTCAGGGACCGAGCCATTTTGGACCGGGTATGGGCGAATTTGGGCTGGATTGTTGGGCTTCAGGGGTTTGGACGTTTGGGCATGGGAATTTTTAGCCCAATTCTGACTTCCCTCATTTCTTTCCTTTATCTTTTATTTCCTAAAATCAAAACTAAAATTCTAATTAAATTATAAGCAAAAATTATCTTATAAAATATCATTTAACCTTAATAATAATTACCATAAATAATTAAACACCAAAGTAAAAGAAAAAATCATAAAATTTGAAACTAAACACTAAAATCCCAAGTACGCTATTTTTTGTGATTTTTCATTTTTTATAAAACAAACACTCACTTAATTAATCCTAAATGTAAATGCAACATATTTTTATATTTTCATTAATTTAAATACACATAATCATGCACATACAAACGCAAGCAATTACCAAAAATATCACGAAAAATTCACAAAAATACACATAATAAAACAGACAATGTTTGTTTTGATTTTGTGGGAGTAATTCATGTGAAGCAAAAATCACGTGCTCACAATCGTGAATCTTCTTCTGTGGTCCCTTTTATTACCGCCGGAATGAAATTTGAAATTTCCATGATGCCGAGTACTTTCTAATCATTTAGTACCTAATTCATATTTAGTTTATCTTGTTTACTAGTCCATACTGATTTCTGTTACTCTGGGGATTAACTCTCCCCTCTGGTAGTCGTATTGGAGTCACAAACTTATTTGTCGAAATGATGATATAACCTTGTGGCCTATACTCTTTCGTTATCTTAAGGCCCATCACCTTTCGTCTTTTCCTTCATTTCACTATAGGTTCTGTAACACTCTACCGTTTTCATCCAGGTATTATACCTTACTCATAATGCTTCCTTATCTCTCTTCTCATTACTCTGCTAATATTTATGCATATCACTTTTCTTGTGAAAACTTCAATACGAAATTCTTTCGCTTTTAGCTTCCTTTTGCTCCGTCCTATGGCTCTTTGTGTTGATCAACATCCACGATCTACTAGGGATGAGAGCTACACTTAAGGTAATATTTATCCCATCTAGGATTTTAGTGCCTATCTTCTGAATGCTAGTATTCACATCTAATCGTAATATTCTAAGGTGCACCATCTGGGTGTCTCACAAGAAGATCTATTGGAACATTTGTAATACCTTTCGGGAATGCCAACAAATGAAAGTAATCCATTTACCAATTTGGGTTACTCTAACCCCAATCGGATCTTGATATTTCATCCTTCTCTTAACTATACCTATTAGCCCCCACAGGGCATAACTGAAAAGGGTGTGACCGATTGTACATACCTCTATTATTGTTGAATATAATTCTAAAAGCTTATGTTCCTCTGCCTCAATTATAAACACTGTTAACCTTCATTAACTTGGCGCCTCGTACTCTTCTTCATCTTGCTTCTTTTTCTTGTTGAAACTTGTATTTATCTTCTTAATATCTCATTGTCTTTCACCATAGAGGTGGATTGACATTCTTGCTTTAAGGCTCCTTATCAAGAGGATTACACCTTTCAGTACACACACGATTTGCTGAAGACCTCACTTACTTTCTAGGTTAGTTTACATTTCCGCATTTAGATATAAAGCTTTTTCTAAACCAATTCTAAGTGTTTGGTATTGCATAAGAAGTGATAATTCTCTTACATTCCTAATCGCCTACATATTGTTCTCTTTAGGATTCGACCCCAACACATAGTTGGGTAAATTATATTGCATGCGACCGTGTCTATTTACTTTTTAGTAGTGGATTTGGACGTCATCAAAAGGCCGAACACTAACGGCCCGGTGGGTTGGTGCAGAATATAGAAATGCTAATTTGGAAGTGGGAAAAGACTAATATGGACTTCGCAATAGGACTACCACACATTCCGTGCAAGTTTGACTCAATTTGAGTGATTGTGGATCGACACACGAAATCAGTATACTTTTTGCCAGTTAAATCTACCGACACAGTAGAACAATATATTGAGTTTTATATCAATAAAAATTATCAGGTTGCATGGCACTCCAGTTTCTATCATTTCTGATTGAGGGGCACAATTCATGGCTAATGTTTTGAAGAAATTCTAGTAAGGTTTGGGTACTTAGGTGAATCTTAGTACAGTCTTCCACCCATTGACTGACAGGCGCCAAAGCGGACTATTTAGATGCTTGATGATATGTTGTGCGCTTGTGTTCTTGATTTCAAAGGTAGCTTGGATGACAATTTTCCACTCAGAGTATTTTATTACAAGAGTTATCATTGCTGATATTCAGATGGCACCATTCGATGTGTTATTTGGTAGGAGATGTAGATCCCCATTGGGTGGTTTGAAATTTGGGTAGCTGAATTGATATGAGTATACCTCGTGCATCAGTCTATGGAGAATGTCAAGATCATTAAGGAGCGGCTGAAAACTGCTTAGAATCATCAGAAGTCCTTTTCAGATGTTCATGGTAGGAATTTGGAGTCCAAAGAAGATGATTGTGAATTCTTGAAGTTTTTCCCCATGAATGGTATAATGTGGTTTGGAAAGAATGGGAAATTGAGCTCGAGGTACGTCAGACCGTACAGAATCATTCAAAGAATTGGTCAGGTTGTGTATCTTGAGCTACCACTAGAGATGTCATTAGTGCACTCGGTATTTTATGTGTCTATATTGAAAAGAGTTTTCGAAGATCCGTCGCTTATTGTGCTAGTTGAGACTATTGAGGCTAATGAAGAAGTTTCAGTTGCCAGTCTTGATAGGAGTGTCCAAAAGTTGAGAAATAAAGAAATTACCTCCGTGAATGTGTTATGGTGAAACCAGCAGGTTGAAGGAGCTACTGTGGAAGCCGCGGAAGAGATGAAGACGAAGTATCCTTATTTGTTAGAATAGTTATGTAATATTTCTATGAAATTGTCGCTTATGAATTTTGTATCACTTGTACAGATTATGTTAAAGGTGTTCCTTTCTGGTTATATGTTGCTTATGAGGCCATGATTGGTACTGTTTTTTGTTATGTTACGTCATTGGATTAGGTATATGTTGTTAGGATTTATTTTTGGGGTTCTCTGGCAGGTGGATAGGCTCAGTTATAAGGGAAACTCTTGCAAAATTTTGGGAAATGTAGGGAGTTAGTAAAAATTTAGGACTGCTGGTGTGTGGTATAGCAGTTGAGTCACATTGGTGTATTGTGCGACTGCACATCTTGTTCCGAAGCTTCATTTTTAGGTTTTAGAACCCAATTCTATTTCGTTATATAGACGTTGTGGACCATTTTTTTTGTTGCAAAAATCTGATATTTTGGGGGTGAGAGAGTTCTTCAACAACTTGTTCTTCAATTCTTGCTCAATCTTGGAAGATTAACAAGAATAACTCACTAAGTCTTCTTCCTAGATGTAAGATTCTACACCCTAACCCTTAATTTCAAAACTTAACTAGAAATTGGTAATTAGTAAGACAATTATTGGGTATGGGAGTTATTTATTTTGCCTTCATTTATTACCCAAGGGTGTAGGAAGATTGTTGAGATAAAAATGACAAAGAATGGGTTGTGGGATGATGGAATCCACCATAGGAGGACCTTGATACCATAATGCACACCTAGTGTTTGATAAATTGCTCAAATAAGCTGGAACCATAATCATCTTCCTAAATTTTGGTTCAAATTTGTTATATTTCTAAAATAGATTGAAGTTGCTAAGATTTCCTAAACATTTTAGAGATTAAGGAAGCTCAAGTGAGGTATGTTGGCTAAACTATTCTCTTATAATTGAACCCCACAATGTCCTTATAAGTCCCGAGTTGCTCATTATGAATTCATTATTCCGGATAAGCTTCGTGTCGCAAGACGTATATGTTCAACATGTATTTCAAATGTTCTTGTTATGTTGTACTACCATTTGAGAATGTGTTCAAAGTATGGGTTGCATATCTATAAATTCCATGACTTCAAGTTGTGTTTCAAATTAAAGCTAATGACAATTGTGTAAGAAATCTTAATGCGCCTAAGACTCTTATTTGCTCATATGTGTGCTTAAATGTATTGAATAGAAATGCCTTTTTGTTGGAAAGTCCATGATGATAGTTGAAAATGAAAAGGTGTGCATGAAATACGAAACATGAAATATTGAATGAGAAGTATGAAACACGGCCAACGTGCCAAGAGAAATAATACAATTGTGACCACTAGTGCTAATAAAAATGAAGAGATGAGAAAGAAGTAATGGGATGATTGATAGAAAGGGATGATGTCTCCAGTGAGTTGGCTTAGTCAATCAGGTCGTGATCAGACGCCATGCCGCACACATGGTGGTATTTTTTTGAAACTTGTACTTGAAATTATGATTGCGGTTGATGTCTCAGATGAGACGACCCAGCTGATCGAGTCATAATCAGATGACATGCCGCATACATGGTGGTGATTGTGCTAGAAATTATAATTTAAATCAGAATTGTGATTGTGATTGTGGTTGACGTCTCGAATGAGACGACCTAGCCGATCGGGTCGTGATCGGACTCCGTACCAAAAGTATGATGGTATTGTGAATGGTGCCATATTGGTGCTAAGATCTATCAATCTAAAACACGAAGGTTTACTTGAAAGACTTATCTTGCTTCTAACTTAATGACTTGAGCTTTTTAATTGATATTATGATCGTTTCTTCTTGCATTGTTACTTATTCTACTGAGAGGGTGTTTAGTTATACATACTAGTACTATTTTATATGTACTAATATCCCTTTTGCTGGGGCCGATGCATCTTTAATGGATACAGGTGGTTCCATAGCAGGCGTTGTCGATTAGCAATGACGGTACAGCCTCTTCCCGTCAGACTTGGTGACCCCCACTTCATTTCGGGATCATGTAACCTTGGTTCCTTGTGCCTTGAGGTATAGCCAGGGCCTTGTTGCCGGCACTACTATTTTAATATTTTGTATCCACTATAGGCTCCATAAACGTAGTGTTGGTTGTATATGGGTGCTGGCAATGTCAAAAAAGTTGTGTTATGATTGAATCACTTGTTCCACTTCGAACCATGAAAGTATGTGTATTTTGAGACTTATTAAATGAAGTAACTAATGGTAATGAATTTGGTATTGTCTACATGATCAGTTAATTAACAAAGTTATGTATTCTCTTTAAATCATGGGTGTGTTCGGGTAGAAAGTATTCAACAGGCTTGCTTTATCGGGTTCGCTCGGTTGAGTACCAGTTGCACTCCCCGAATTTAGGGTGTGACATGTTATCTACACAATAGAATAATTAAGTGCAAGATTAAATAAATAAATTAATATGAAATTCAAGCAAAACAATCAATCGTCAAACTACAATAGTCAATAACAACCTAGAATAATAAGGTTCTTAACTATTCATGTTCACAAAAATAATCAAAATATTATTTTTAAACATAAAAGCTATGAATACTATATGAAAGAGGGAAGAATCGATGAATTTCGTGTTCTACTTGTGTTTCTTTGCCTTTTCTCGCCTCCAAAATTAAGCAACCTCCTTAATAATCACGTTTAGGGGATATTTATAGGCTAGGGTAGGAGTCTCTAAATCTAAAACTGAGTGGAAAATAATTTATTTACGGACTGGGGCACCGGGCCTTAGAGCAGGCGAGGCCTGGTCTATAGCCAGGTGGACTAGGCATTAGAGCAGGCGAGGCCTGGTCTGGGGAGCAGTTGACCAGGATTTAGAGAAGGTGCAACCCAGTCTAGGGCACGGTTGACCAGGCTTTAAAGAAGGTGTGGCCTAGTCTGGGGCGCGGTTCCCTTTTCTTAATTTGATTTTCTCCTTTTCGTGCTCTTTTCTTGTGTCTTCAACATCTTTTTGTGCAACTTTCAATCCTTGTGTATTCCAACGGTCCTACACATAAAAATAACTCAATTAAGCTCAAATATTGTACAATTAATCATTAAAACAGTCAAATGTAAAATAAGCAACGCACTAAAAATATAAATTTATAGCCAAACATCAAATTGATGATCCTTCTAAGTCTGAAGTACAATCAATCGGTGTTGTTCATGCTTCTATCTTTTACGAGAGTAAACCAAAATATCATCAATGAAGACAATCACTAAGCAATCCAAATAAAGCTTGTACACTCAATTCATCAAATCTAAGAAGGTTGTTGGAGCATTAGTCAAGCAACATGACATCATTAAGCAGTCATAACGACCTTATCGAGTCTTAAAAGTTGTCTTAAGGACATCTATGCCCTAATCTTCACCTGATGATATCCATATCTCAAATCAATCTTGGAAAAAGACTTGGAACTCTGAAGCTGGTCAAATAAATCATCAATCCTAGGCAACAGATACATGTTATTGATGGTAACCTTGTTAAACTTTCGATAGTCAATGCACATTCTCATCGATTCATCTTTTTTCTTAACAAATAACACCGGTGCACCCCAAGGTGAAACACTTAGTCTACTAAACCCATTGTCAAGCAAATCCTACAACTACTCTTTCAGTTCCTTCAACTCAACGGGACCATACAAATGGTGGAATAGAAATAGGCTGAGTGCTCATAATCAAATTGGTACAAAAGTCAATATAGCTATCAGGTTGTATACACGGAAAATCTGTAGGAATTACCTCTAGAAATTCCTTCATAACTGGTACCAAATCCATGAAGGAACCTCTGCACTAGAATTCTCGATGTAATCCAAATATACAAAACCACCCTTCTCAACCATATGTCGAGCCTTTAACTATGAAACCACCCTTGCTAGTGGAATGACCAAGGATCCCTTTATAATCTAATTTAGGCAACCCCAGTATGGCTAAAGTCACAGTCTTCGAATGACAATCCAAGATAGCATGATACAAGGAAAACTAATCCATACCAAGAATGACCTCAAAATCCACCATATTCAACAACAACAGATCAACTATAGTATCAAGACCATTAATATTAACAATACAAGACCAATACACTCGATCAACTACTATGGAATCACCAACTGGTGTAGACACTAAAATAGGGACATCAAAAAATCATGAGGCATACTCAAATGCAAAGACAAATATGGAGACACATAAGAATATGCAAAACCCGGATCAAACAACATAGAATAATTTCTATGACAGACAGAGATAATAGTTGTAATAAATGACTCTATCTCGGGATGACCCAGAAATGCATAACAACAAGACTTAGCCACGCCAACCTGTCCTTCACCTCTAGAACGACCTCTCACTAATAGGCCTCCACCTCAGGCTACCTAGCTGAGTGGGCGATGTAGAATCGGTGCTAGAATTATAGCACAAGTACCCTACTTTGGCATACTATTTTGTGACCTAGGGCAAAACATTGCGACGTGCCTCAGATCTGTACATACATAGCAAGCCCTCGACTAACGTGGCTGTTGAACCTAGAGCTATCTTTGGCGACCCAAATAACGACCCTGGTAAATCTGTATTTGAGGTGCACTATATGTTGTCCTCTCAGAATAAGGTCCATAAGCATTGTGGCTGCCTTAAGTACAATGTGCGACCTGTAGTGCTGACTATCCCAACCTGATAGGATGGCTTGTAATAAAGGAATCCCTACCTCCAGACGAGGCACCATTAAATCCTCCAAAGTGACGGGGCCTCTTATCAGAGGACGTCTCTCTTGCTTGGACTCTAATGAGCTCAATCTTCCTAGAAATCCCCACTACCTGAGTAAGAGAAATCTTAGTTTCGCTCTCTCTAGCCATCTAAAGTATGATGCCATATGTAAGACCATCAATGAACCTCCGCACCTTCTCCCTCTCAACAGGGATCAGGATAGTTGCATGGCTTGACAAATAAATAAATCTAGTCTGATAGTGAGTAACATTCATGCTACCTTTTTGAATGTACTTGAACTGGCTGTACAACTCCTCTCTCCAAGTGAAGGGAATAAACTTCTCCAAGAACAACTGAAAAATGGAGCCCATGTAAGAGGAGGTGACCTTGTTGGCCTGCCCATCTCAAAAACCTAAAACCACCTCTTGGCAAAACCATGCATCTGGAAGACGGCGAAATCAACTCTATTAGACTCCACTAGTCCCAGGTTGCGGAATATCTCATGGCAATAGTCCAAGAAATCCTGGGCATCCTATGAAGGTGCACCACTAAAGTAAGGGGGAAACAACTTGGTAAACTTGTCCAACCTCTTCAGCTCGTCAGAAGACATCGTAAGCCTATTCTCGAGCTGTGGAGCAATAATAGGCTGAACCACCCCAACTGGTAGAACTCCTAGGGTTGGATAACTATTGTCCATCTTCTTTAAGGTATGAGTAGTAGGAGTCTAAACTCCTCCCCAGCCTGAGAAATGGCTGATATCATAAAAATAGAAAGGCCTGAGAGATATTCTCCATGACACAAATCATGCAAATTAAGGCGTCCAGAAGCACTAAGGTAGAAATGAACCCCTTTACAACCTAAGTCGGTCCTAATAGCTCAATGTGATTTGTAATCTCGTCGTCTTGAGCTATCTGATGCTCGACTATGGGTGCATGTTCTCAAGGCTAAGCTTTGCCTCTACCTTTTCCTCTGCCTCTACATCTGTCCTTGTACTGGCCCCTACCTCTAGAGGTGGCTGCAACCTGAGGCTTCGACTCGTACTCTCCTACAGATGAAGAACGTATCCTAACCATCTATAAGATAATAACAGAAGACAGATTAAAAATTTATGATATAACAAATACGCACGATAGAGAAAGAAAGAACGTGAAATTTCCTAAAGCCTTATAGCCTCTAGAAGATAAGTGCATATATATCTATACCGATCCTCAAGACTCAACTAATATTGCTCATGAATCGTGAGATCTATGCAACCTAGCACTCTGATACCAACCTGTCACGATCCAATTCCCAACTCGCGGACCATGATGGTACCTAACACCGCTTGCTAGGCAAGCCAACACAAAATAAAAAATACGAGAGCAATGAAACTACCAAACACAGAAGTATACATGATAAGTCTAAGATCAACTCTAACATCCAACCATCCTATGATGTGGAGTTCCAAATACATGAACTACTAGATTTTACTAAATACATTATCTTGAAAGAAATATAAAATTGATTGGATAGTAGAAATAGTACAATAGAAATGGGAAGATGACTCTAAGGCTGCGAATAGTTTGTATCTCTACCTTGACTCGTCTATCTAGTATCTATTAAGCACCTCTCGTGACTTCGCTTGTACCAATGTCTGAATCTGCAAAAAAAAGTATATAAATAACCTATGCAGATAAATATCAAGAAATAACGAGATGGAAAGTTAAGTATCAAGTATAATAACAGGATAAAAACATGCAAGAGAGATAATAAGTAAGTAAGTAAAGGGACATAAAACGGGAATGTAAAGAAACACTGAGCAAGCTACAACTCATGCTTTTAAGACAACTCTAAACAACTTTTCCAATTAAATTACGAAGCCATAAAGCCAAGTGTTCTATCTGAATAGAATATAAAGAACAAGGAAATCAACAAATGACAGGACATTACCCTTCATGATTCTACTCTTATTCTCACAACATAATATAATAGCTAGAACATAAACACCCTTCGTGCATAGCCTCACTTTCTGTCAAACACGGAAAACACCATTCCAACGATGATATTGATATATGAATAAACACGGAAACACACTTCGTGCATAATCACTCACTTTCTCACAAGCACGGCAACACCCTTTGTGCATTTAACACTTCCTCACCAAGCATTACATAAAACACAGTACCAAGAAAGGTGGGAAGCATAAACAATATCAACGATAGTACTTGAACATAACTCGCCATATGAGAAATTACCAATGGTTTTGTACCAACAACCAAATTAATAATTCAACGATCTCAACGCCCAATATCTCAATAAGATTAACATAGGAAATAACATGAATGTGAGAAATTAGAGAGTTTCACAATCTATCTAAAGCATGGTAGACATAATACATAGAGTAATATGGCAAAAATAAGGCGAATCCTACTCTCATGCTTATCCCATGGACAATGCATATATAGTCGTCATCTTGTATATGTGACACCTGCAATACATATATCAAGTAGTAACTACACTCAACTATACTCTAATTCCCTCAATCAGTATTAACCAAGATACTCACCTCTTTTCGGAACAAGATCAACAATCAAACATGGCCTTCTCTTTGGAACAAGCTATCAAATCACCTGAATCTAGTCAAATATTGTTCAAACAAGTCAAAACAAGCTTTAGAAACAACCCTTGTATGAAACAAATTCGATCTTTAACATATTTAGAAAAAGTCAACCCGAACCCACCTGGTTGAAATAAAAAATTAATACCAAATCCCGATTATCCATCCAACCTCGCCTTAATTTGAGGTCTAAATCTCAACTTTACAAAATCCCTAGTTTTATCCAAATCCCCAATTTTTACTCTATGAAATACTTGATTTGATAGTGAAAATTCATAAAAATAAAATGTAATGGCAACTGAACAAAACTAAGTTAAAAATACTAACCTATGAACTTGGGAAGAAATTGCTTTTCAAGAATTGCCTCTATGGAGACCATAGAGTGCCCAGTTCCTCTCTAACTTTGCAAATGCAAGGTAGCAAATGCAAATTCTAGGCTTGCATTTGCGAGTAGATCCTTGCAAATGCGAGATCTGCAGTCCAACAACACCAGCAAACACAACTGCTATTCCAAATCAGTCTGTAACCTATGCGAAACACACCCATCCCTCAGGCGACAATCTGAACATTCGCATAAGAATATTAACATCAAACAAACTCACTTGTAAGAACACATCATCACAATAGCATCTAGAATAAAAAGTCAATCACAAAAACTCAAGATTTTCAATGTTCAAACTAAAATTTCAAACATTCTACATAAAGCGTCGAGACAACCTCAGGTGACCTGGGACCCCAACCAAATATGCGTACACGTCTAAAATTATCATACGAACCTACTGGAATCGTCAAAATACCGATCCGATATCATTTACTAAAAATGTTGATCATGGTCAACTCTAGCCACGTTCAAAGTCAAAAATTAAAGTTTCTTTAAAAATCACATTTAAACTTTTAGAAAATTGACATAGACCATGTACACAAGTCATAAATCATTAAATAGAGTTATGAAAATCTCAAAACATAAAATAGGGAGCTAGTACTTAAAATGGCCTATTGGGTCATTATATACTTACCTCATCGGGCTAGACTTCAACCTCAAATATCTCTAGACCTCCAAACACTTAAATCCAAGTCAATAATCCACCAAGGAAGTCAAAAAATACCATAAGAAGTAATTTCAATCAATAAAGCTTCGATCTTTGAAGAATTCTCAAAAAATCAAAAACAGTCAACCCGAGTCAACATGTTGGAATTATAAAAGCAATACCAAATCCCAATGACCCATAACCAGCCAAGTCCAAATATGTGATTAGATTCCAAAATTCAGTCAAAATTGATGGTTAAAACCCCAAAATTCATCCTCTGATTTCCTATTTAGAAAGCGTAATCATGTCACGCGAATGTGTCCACAACCACAATTGTATATTAAACGTGCTTAAAGAAAACTGCGAACATTTGTCATTTTTATATCTAGGTTATGAAATTAATACGAGGGCCATGTATGATTAAATTATGGATGGCACACCTCGAACTATTTTTAAGAACTATGTTTAATTAAAGAGGACTATATTAATACCAAATTTATTATTGCGAATGTTTAATCGAAGTTGCGAGAACGCATACTCCGGATTGGTTCTTTGAATTGTAATCATGTCACGCGAACGTGTACACAATCACAATTGTATTTTAAACGCGCGCCTAAAGTCTTTCTACGAACATTCATTCTAATATCTAATCATAGTATTTGTGAGGGCCATATATGATTTAACTAAAATGGCACACCTCAATCTATTAAAATAATGGAACTTGATTAAGCCTAAGGGACGTTAATATTTGCAAAAGACAAATTGTTAACTGGTAATTAGGAAAATTAAAAGTCTGCATTAGGAACCTAGGCTGAAATTGAACCCAAGAGAATGAGTGGGTGAAAAGAACAGCCCAAACAACTTAACCATTTCGACTGGGCCAGCATTGAGCCCAACATATAAAAATCTCCCAACATTCAATCTCGTATTATACATATTAAAAACATGCTTAACGAAATCAGAAATTTGACTAAACTTGGAATCAAATTCCCTATTAAAATCATTTTCTTATTGGATCAAACAACACTTAAGGAAACAAGTTGATGCTGAAGGCTATTGGGCTCACAATTGAGCACAAAGCAAAAGAAAACCATATTTGGTCGCTCTAGCCTCGTGACAAACAGGCCAATTCGCACGCCCAAAAATTAAGCCCACATTCAAACTGAAAACCTTAAGCCTTGTAACGATCCGACCCGTTGTCTTAGGTATTTCCTCCCCGTTTTCCAAGTCTTATGCTTCTATATGTTTCATTACATGTGTTTGGTGAATTTGAAGTAATTCGGATAGAGTTTGGTTGGAAATGAGACACTTAGTCTCTTTTAAGAAGACTTAAGTTGGAAAAGTCAACCAGATGTTAACTTATGAGTTAGAGGGCTCGGAATTGAATTCTGATGGTTCAGTTAGCTCCAGAAGATGATTTAAGGCTTAGGAGCACAATCGGAAGTAATTTTGGAGGTCCGGTGAAGAAGTTAGCCTATATTGGCGAAGTTGGAAATTTGGCGAATTTCGGTTGATAGGTGATATTATTATCCGGGATTCGGAATGGAATTCCGAAAGTTGCAGTGGCTTTGTTAGGTGATTTTGGATGTGTCTGCAAATTTTCAGGTCATTCGGACATCGTTTGGTCGGGTTTTTGATTGAATGTTGGTTTCGGAAGTATAGTTGAAACTTAGGCTTGAATCCGTCATGATTTGATGATTTTCGTGTTTAAGGATGTGTTTTTATGATTGGAACAAGTTCGTATCGTGTTTTCGAGTAGGTTGGTGGTTTTGGTTGAGGTCTCGGGGGCCTCGGAGTTATTTCGGAAGGTTAAACGGGAATTTTTAAAGTTGCAGCAGGTCTGTCATTTGAAGCTTCTGGTATTTCCGCATCTGCGGAAAAAGGACCGCAGGAGGGGTTCTGCAGATGCGGCGGATTGATCGCAAAGGCGGTCCGGAGGAAGGGCTGGAGTTTCCGCAAAAGCGGAAGAATTCCGCAGGAGCGGACACCGCATAAGCGGTGTTTGACCGCATAAGCGGTCCTGGGTTCTTAAGTTAAGACCGCATAAGCGGTCGAGGTAACTGCAGAAGCGGCTTCGGCAAAAGCGGTTTAAGACCGCAGAAGCGGTCGTGTGGGTTAAGTGAAACCGCAGAAGCGGTCTAAAGGCCGCAGAAGCGGTCCCGCAGAAGCGGTAGCGGGACCGCAGAAGCGAAAATGTCAGAATGGTTTATAAAATTTCATCCGCGAACCCAAGCTCATTTCCACCATTTTGAGCGAGCTTGGGAGCATTTGTTGAGGGTTTTCAAGGGGCTTCGACTGGGGATCATTGGAGGTAAGGTTTATGAGTTAAATACATGATTATATATAAGAATCATCCTTGGAATTCATGAGATTATAGCCAAATTGTAAAAAATTAGGGCTTGAAGCAAAAATATTCTAAATTCAGAATTGATAGGTCATTTGAGCTCGGATTCGGGAGTTCTTGGTATGTGCGAACTCGTGGCAAGACGAGGGTTCCGAAAATGTAAGTTTCATAATTTTTCGAGAAGCGGGCCCGGGGCTCGAGTTTTGGTAGTTTCGAGGTTTTTGCTATAATTCGATATTTTTTGATTGGGTATTATCCCATTTGTATATTGTGATGTATTCGCTCTGTTTTTGGCTAGTTTCGACGCGAGTGGATGCCAATTTGAGGGGCAAAGGCATCGTGAGCGAGGAATTTCACTGGTTCGAGGTAGGTAATACTTGTAAATGATGTCCTGAGGGTTTGAAACCCCGGACTTGCACATCATAGTGCTGTATTGTGGTGACTTGCACGCCAGGTATGAGCATGGGGTAGAGCACCATTGGGGATTTTGACTTGGTCCGTCTCGGTTGTTGATTTTACCACGTATTTGATAAAGAAATATTGATTTTTATCATGATTTGGGCTTATTGCCAAACTTGGGCCTTGTGCCAATTATCTGAAATCTTTTGTGAATTTACATCACTATTTTTCCTCACGAATTGAAATATTATTGAATTAAGTCCAATTGAATTATATTATTTTGTGAACTCAGCTACGTTTATGCTCAACTCGAGATTTAAATGATATTAAAAATGTCAATAAGCTGAGCATTTTTGTTTTACTGAAGCCCAAGAGGCTTATGACTATTTTCTGGACTGATTGAGGCCGAGGGCCATCTGTGAGGATATGTTGAGTGATGTGAGGAGGCTTTCAGGCCTCGAGTGTTATGTGAGGAGGCTTTCAGGCCTCGTGTGTGATGTGTGAAGGCTTTCAGGCCTATTGATATTGCGCTTGGGCTGTAGGAGCCCCTCCGGAGTCTGTACATACCCCCCAGTGAGCGCAGGGTACCTAGGTGAGTTGGGAGTAGGCCCGAGAGGCCGTTGCTGTGTGTGGTGAGTTCGGAGTGAGCCCGAGGGGCTGACGTTGTGTGCTGGTGAGTTAGGAGTAAGCTGAGGGGCTGATACTATACTGAGGTTACATATTGAGCCCGAGGGGCACGCTTTTGATTTATCCTTCCTGTGGAAATTATTTGTCTTTACTGTTTTAAAAGAAGAATTATCTGATACTCACTGTTTTACTGTATAGTTGATTTTACTGCTTGAGATAGCATTATATTTCAGATAATTTTATAAAGGATTTTCATGGAACTACTGATTCTCGTAAGAGTTGTATCGTACTTTATAGCACGATGTAGTGCTTTTACGTGATTTCTTGCCTCTCAGCATTATTTACTCTTATTACCACTGAGTTGGAAGTACTCACCCTACTCCCTGCACCTCGCGTGCAGTTGCAGGTATTGATCACCCGGTAGCAGGTTGTTAGCATTGAAGGTAATACTATTGTAGCTGAGCAAGGTGACCTCCAGCGTTCGCGGCACCGGACTTCATCTTGAACTTCTGATTTTGTTTCATATATATATATAGTTGACTCTGTAGTTGTGTTCCTACATCTTAGATGCTCGTGACTTGTGA
>MU724728.1:17316-31881 GCA_026770625.1 Nicotiana glauca
AATATTTGGAGTAAACGACCTCGGAATCTGGATTTGAAGGTTCCAACAGGTTTGTATGATGATTTCAGATTTGGGCGTATGACTGGATCGGGTTTTGGATGACCCGGGAGTGTTTTGGCACGTAATACTGAAAGTTGATTCCTTAAGGATTTTGAAGTTGTGACTGATCCAAAGGGTCATCTTTTATTTCAGAATCTGATTCCGTATTTTGAGGCCTTGAAAACCTCATTTTATCTCTGCTCGATTTGTTTGCACAGTCCGGGCACGTATCCGGAAAGCCTGTATGTGAAAAATTTAAGAAAATGATGATGTTTTGCCTTAAAAGATGATTTTTGTTGACTTTGGTCAATGTTTTGGTAAACGGACCCAGAACAATGTTCCGATAGTCCCGGAGGATCCATAGTAAAATATGGGATCCGGGCGTATGTCCAGAATCGAATTTCAAGGTACCTAGCCCGAGAAATGATTTTTTGGAGAAAATTGATAAGACTGAAAATATAATGACTTACATGATTTGATCTTGTTGGTATCTGGCCCGTATTTTGATTCTGGAGTCCGGTACAGGTTCGTTATAATATTTAAACCTTATCTGTAAAATTTGCAAAAAACGGAAGTGATTTAATGTTATTCGGACCTTTGGTCGAGAAAATAGAAAGTTTCAACTATCTTGAAATTTTCATTTGTTTTGGTGTTTAATTCATAGTTCTAGAAGTTATTTTGGCGACTTGATCACGCGAGCAAGATCGTATGATGTTTTAAGACTTGTGTGCATGTTTGGTTTGGAGCCCCGAGGGCTCGGGTGAGTTTCAGATAGGCTACGAAATGATTTTCGACTTAGGAAATAGTTGTCGGTATGCTTAAGCTGTTGCAAGCTCCTGATCATACAATTGCGAGATCAAGCATCGCAATTGCGAGCCCTGCAGGGTCCGCTTTTTCGAGCCTTTCATCGCAAATGCGATTAAAAGGCTAGGCCAATAGAGTTTGCAAATGCAAACAAACCTTCACAAATGCGAAGTAGTCAAGGAAGGGGGTCATCGTAATTGCGACCAAATGATGCATTTGCGATAGTAGCAGAAATGCAACAGATTTTTATTTTGCGATGCCTGTCTAGCATTTGCGAAGCTCTGGTCGTAAATGCGACATCTACAGCTATTCAAAACATAACTTAGATGGGATTTGGGATTCATATCTCAAATTTTAAAACCTTAAACATCAAGAGGCAATTTTCCTAAAGCAAGTTCTTCCCCAAACCATAGGTAAATGATTCTTACTCATTTCTTTCACTCTATTTCATCTTTTTACAAGATATCATCTTAAAATCTAAGGTTTTTCATGGTGGAATTAGGTGTTTTGGGGTAGAACTTAGGAATTCTGAAATTTGGGGATTTGGACCTTAAATTGAGGTCGGATTCCAAAACAATTTGTATATCCAGGCTCGGGGGTGAATGGGTAATGTCCCAAGTCACCGGTTTGAATCCCGAATCGAGGAAGGGTTTGACTCTGTATTGACAGTCGCGAACTAGAAATCCGGGTAAGGAATTCTGTTAACCCAGGAGAAGGTGTTAGGCATTCCCGAGTTCCGTGGTTCTAGCTCGGTCGCTCAACTGCTATATTCCGCTAAAGTTTGATTTTATACATGTTACCCTATTTGTGCAATTTTAGAATTAATTACCGCTTGAATCATTTTATTTAAGAAAGTGAACGTCGTTTAAGAACATGTTTTCGGATCACGTCACATGAAATGCACCCGGATCCTCGACACAATCTTATTCAACGTTTTCGAATTTGGATTTGGGTTGCATGAAATGCACACCCGTATTAGGAAGGTAAGATTAATTAAAACGCGCCTAAAGCGACTAACGTGTTGTTATTTTTTGGGAAGGCCGTGAAATTCGCTAAACGGCCTGTCCCGAAGACTAAGTATTTTTGAATTAAGTAATTAACGAGGGCCCCGCAATTTATAATTTGATCCGGCGAGGCTCATCTCATTTACTATTAAGGGAAGTCCTAAAGCAAACTACCATTTTCTATTTTTGTTATTTGTCTCTAAAGGCCAATTAATCCAGAAATATTAACTTGGATCTCGAATTCAAGTCCGAATTCAAATAAAAGGAAAGACCTTTTAGCTTGAACCCGCTACCTAATTCAAAAATCTGATTTTTATATTTATGGTTTAATTTCCATATTCCTAAGGTAATTTCGGCATAAAATGATTTATAGTGACTTTGGACCTCGGGAGGTTTGGCCCAGGTAATATGAATCGTGTTGCAGTTCATTTTAAGAAGCAAATTTGCTATGGGCCTTGGCCCAGCTGAAGCTACATAACCTTTCAATTTAGAGACAAGGTTGTTTTGTTCAAGCCACAACCCTCTTTGTGACTGAGATTTACTTCAAATTAAACAGGCTAGTTGATTCAAATAAGGAAGATCGCGGGATCGAACCAGACTTAGCGTACATAACAGTTATTTTATTTGCTAACAGACTAACATTTATATTGTGAACAAAAGCCAATTAATCCCTGTTTCAGCTATATCTATAATTCTCTTATTTCAAATTATACAAGGAAATCAGCTATCAAATTTCAAAATTAGTTACAATATTTGACATACCAAAATATGAATTCAGCTAGGAATTATTTTATCAACATTTGATCACATAGTAATCTCAGTTATGCTAAGTCAAAACTGATCTAAATCACTGAATATTAATGATCAAATTTGTTATAAGCTAACACCTATGTAACTGCCTAAAATGCGTTGTTCAAATTTTTAACAGGACAAAAACACACCAGATGTTCATGTGAATCATAGTCAATGCCAAATATAAAGTCCAGTTTCAATTACATACAATGCTTTATAGCAGCTATTAGAGAAATCAGCCATCATTATTACAAATCTAATACACTAACACTGCCAAATTTTAAAGGAATACTCAGATCTATAGTCCTATAATACAATTCAATACAATGAGTAATCTATCACAAATAAACTATATCTAAAGTGTAATAGGGATCAACATGAAAGCAGAATTATAGCAGGAACATAAGTCCAATTCATTTCATTCTTCAACTTCGAAATTACATCAATTTGAGATTTAGTAGTGTACCTGGAGGAATGAAATAAAAAGGAAAAGGATCAACAGCAATGTTTATTGCAGTAGCAGCAAAATCACACTCAAACAACTCAAAATTGCTTCAGGAATAGCCCAAGAATGAATTAAGAGATTCAACAGCAATCACAGGAAGTTTTTGACATTTTTAACTGCTGAAAAAACTAGAAAATCTAGAGTCGAATGTAACAATATTGGCTCTGATTTTTCCTGGCAGTTTCGTATGCCTTTTTATTTTTATTTTTTGTGAACTTTGGAATTTCAGATTCTAATCTGAATTTAGAGAAAAAATTTTTAGGGAGGGAAATTTTGGATTTTCAAAACTTTTGAAACAAGGCACATTAGTTCCTATTTATAGATGTAATTTTGGAGGGAAATTCAACTATTAATTTTTACAAACTAGTCCCTATTTTATTCTCTTTTGCCCCCTTATTTTCTGACTTATACTACAAGTTACTATATATATTTATTTAAAACTATACTAATGCCCCAATCTAGAAGATTCTATTCTATTCTAATTTCTATATTACCCTCACTTCAATTCAAAATTTACTAAACTACCCTTTTCTATGCCCATATTACCCCTGAAATTGTATTATAACTACTATTAAACCATTTCACATACCCAAAATCCCCCCCCCCCCTTTACCTTCATAATTACTGCCCTACCCCAGCACTCTTAACACTAACAGCTGTAACCAAATAGACTGAATGCCTTAGTAATTCTATATTAACAAATATCAATTAACCTCTAAACGACACAATTAATACAAAACTAAGTACTAAAATCACGCTAACAATAGCCAAAAATCTAATTAACTGTCAATTACCTAAATTGATATCTAACAATTCAACTAACTAAAAGTAATTGAAGAAATTAATTTTTTTATGACAGAATTATAATTATCCTAATTATTAAAACCTAACAGTATCAAATTTAGAATTTAAACCTAAAAATACTATTCTAAAATAGAAATTAAGTAAATCCCTAATAAAACTAATAACAAAATGTCAACAGAAATCAATAAAAATATGATGAAACACAAGAAGACAAACACATACAGAAATAATAGAAAATTAAAACAGAAATAAAAGAAAAGGATTAAAGAACTTATCTAGGGTTTTTTATCTTGTTTCGATCATGCTTGAGCCAAATCCATTTAAATCCTTTAGGATTTATGATCTGTAACATCCCAAATGGTGTGTTTTCCAAAAGAAAACACCTATTTGGGTTGTTACGGTCATGAATCCCCAAAGATTATTTAGGGGTTATTGACCAGAAAATTTTAAAATTAAAATTTTAGGAGTTCTGGTGAGATTTGAGGAATATGGCTTGGGTATTTGGGATTAGAAGGTTAAGGCGAATCTATGGTGCAAATTAGGGGTTGTTTGGGGTAAATGTCATTCGCCGGCGGTAGGGTTCCGGTGAGACAAATCCTAATATTCGAAGTGATGGGTTCATGTTTGAAGGAAAACAAATACAGGGGTGGGAAGAAGGGCTCATGGAGGACATATGGTGTAATTTTGGTAAGGTTTGGTGCAGGCGGCGTTTTCCGTCGGCGAGGGTTCTGGCGGGGTCAGCGGATAGGAGAAAGGGGGAAGACGAAGGGGATGATGAAATGTTTTAGATTTTCTGAAGTATAAGGCTCTTTTTTTTAATTTTGCATATTAATTGATGGCCCTTGGATGAAACGATTTGAATGGCTCAGATACACTGAGCACCAAACTATGTCGTTTGGTTTATTACATGGGTAGGTTGGGTGACCGTTGGATCTGGGGAGATCAAATGCTAGGATTTAACGACGCCAAACGGCGTTGTTTTGATTAGTAGGGGCTGACCGGTTTTGAGTGACATTGGGCCTGGGCTGGTGTATGACTTTTGGGCTTGAATTTGTAACAACCCAATTCTTTATTTTCCCTTTGTTTTGCTTTGTTTTCAATTTGTATTTTTTTGTATTTTATTTTATATTTTTTTTTACTTTGTATTGTATTTTTTTTGAATTTGTAAAAATTAAAACAAAACCCTAATTAAACTATTTAATCCTCATTAAACTATTTAAATCCTAAAAATCGAGTGTTAATTAAAAATGCCTAAGGAATACTTTGTGATTTTCTTTAAATGAATTAATACCTACTTAATACTAAAATGTGAAATTAAATCCTAATGCAAATGCATATTTTTTGTATTATTTTTTAATATGAATTATTATGCAACCAATTAACACAAAAAATGCAACAATTATCACAAAATACACAAAAATTGTAAAAATAAAGAAGAATCATTTTGTTTGGATTTTTGGGAATAATTTGCGTAGGGAAAAAATCACGTGCTCACAGCTGCCCCTCTTTGCCCGGAAACACAAAAAGTTTTCGTCCAAAGACAAGTGAGCGGAAATGAGGGATTTTTGCCCGTTCGCATATTCTGTGTGAAGCACTTTTGAAAGAGTTTGACCGCACCCTGCTCCAGAGCTTGCCTACATATCCCAGGCTAAACAGGAATCAGGTCAGTGTAGTTCAGGAGTGTCTGGCAGCTGGGACTACCAGGAGCTGTGATTTCACTGCTGTTGCTGCTGTTACTGCTCACTGACCTCCTTATTACACCATATCAAGATAAAAAGAAGCTAGCCTAATTTATGCTCTATGAGTTGCAAGAAATCCTATCTATGCCTTCAAACTTGCTCTTGTGTTGCCTTGAACTTATATCTTGTGTTCTTCCAATGGAATTCTGGCTGTTGCCTTGGCGATGTTTTGCCCTTCCTCCTGATGTTTCTTGACTACTATAATTTTAATATGTGTCCATTTTTCAGGTAGGCTCCTGCTTGCAATGTTTGAAAATGTATTCCCTTGTTCTCCAGGTGGGCTCCTGATTGCAATGCTTGAAAATGTATTCCTTTGTTCTCCAGGTGGGCTCCTGATTGCGATGCTTGAAAATGTATTCCCTTGTTCTCCAGGTGGGCTCCGGATTGTGACAAAAATAGACAAACAAAGAAAATTTTTTGCTCCATTATGGTGAGTGGACATCATGTTATCAGATGTTAAAATTAAAGGCTAAAATTTGGATTGTACTTTCCTTGTTTTTCAGGTGGGTGTCTGCTTGCTACATTTGAAAAGATATTCCCTTGTTCTTCAGGTGGGCTCCTGCTTGCTAAATTTTTTTTGAAAAAGATATTCCCTTGTTCTTCAGGTGGGCTCTGCTTGCTGACTTTGAAAAATATTCCCTTGTTCTCCAGGTGGGCTCCTGCTTGCTGAATTTAAAAGATATTCCCTTATTCTTCAGGTGGGATCCTGCTTGCTGAATTTTGAAAAAGATATTCCCTTGTTCTTCAGGTGGACTCCTACTTGCTGAATTTGAAAACTATTCCCTTGTTGTTCAGGTGGGCTCTTATTTGCTGAATTTGAAAAAGATATTTCCTTGTTCTTCAGGTGGGCTCCTACTTGCAACAAACATACAAAACGAAGAAGATTTCTGCCCCAGTTTGATAACTGGGCGCGTTGTGTTACCGAATATTAAACTTGAAAGATAAGACTTGCATTATACTTCCCTTATTCTTCAGGTGGGTGCCTGAATGCTGAATTTTGAAATGTATTCCCTTGTTCTTCAGGTGGGCTCCTGCTTGCTAACTTTGGAAAGCATTCCCTTGTTCTCCAAGTGGGCTCCTGCTTGCTGAATTCGAAAGATATTCCCTTATTCTCCAGGTGGGCTCCTACTTACAAATAAAAATTCTTTCTGCCCCTGTTTTAATCAAAGAAAGATTTGTTAATATAAAAATGGTGGTTAACTGCTGGCATTCTTGTTGGCCATGCTCCCGCTTCTGACTTTGCTATGACTTTCTTCTTTGGACTTGCTTTTACTTGCCATGACTTCCCGGCTAACTTTCAACTCTCTGATCTTGATGACCCAAATGTTTTACCTTGTATTTTGGTGTTTCCATTCCCTTCTTGTGAAACTTGGTTTCTCTCTTCAGTTATCTGATTACCCTCTTGATGGGATTTGCATTGGTCCTTCATGTTTTACTTCCTTTTGATATGTCTCGATTTTGTTGTGCCATACAACTGGGAAACTGGTAGTTAGCCTTAACATCCTTCTTTCTGTTTCTGAATTGAACTGAGACTGAAATGTCTTATAGACAGACTTCAAGAGAATGAAATGCAATGACCTCGAAGGTTTTTGAGGATAGAAAGACTCTGAATGAGTTGTAATGAAGAGAAAAAGGATAGAACTTATATGAGTGGAAAGCTGATATCATTGATCGTGCCATTTATTTTGGATTAACCAACCTAGTCTGTCCGACCAATCAACTGGCAATTGCCACATTTGCTGCTCCGTACTGTGACAATCTGAATTTCGCCAAAACCCAAACCTTGCTTATTTTTCCATGTTTCAAACACCTTTCAGCCACATACTTTTTTCATTTGTCCAATCTGAAAACTCACTTTCGCCTTACGGTGCCCGTGAGGGTTTCACCAATAAGACTCTCTCATTTTAATATCTCTCAAACTCACTTCACCTTATGGTGCCCGTAAGGGTTTTCACCAATAAGACTCTCTTATTTTCAATATCTCTCCAGCTCACTTCGCCTTATGGTGCCCGTGAGGGTTTTCACCAATAAGACTCTCTCATTTTTATATCTCTTTTTCTGGTACCAGAGTGTTGTCCATAACATGAATCACCTTACCTGCTTATACTGACATATCTTAAAATTGATCAAAAGGTCTTTCTTTAGACCGTAATGTGGCTTTTGGATGGGTTTTAGGAGGAAGGGTATGAAGGCTCAAAATAATTCCAATGTGGGTTCAAAATTACAACTTTCGGAATCACATTTCTTTAACAAACATAACTTCTGCCCCAGTTTCACTCTTGGGGATTCTTGGATTTTTCTTTGATTGTGACTGAACCTCAGTGAGGCTGCCTACGTACCCTTTCGGGATCATGTCAAACGTAGTTCAATTCATAAAATCGCTTCATTGCTGCGATGCTTCCTTCCTTCCATTCTTTTTTTTTTTCATTTCTTTTCTTTTCTTCTTTTTCTTTTCTTTTCTTTCTTTCTTTTCTTTTCTTTTTCTTTTTCTTTTTCTTTTTTTTCTTTTCTTTTCTTTTTCAACTGTCTTTCTCCTGTTTCTCCATTTAATTTCCCCTTTCGATTCTCGAGTTTTGTTGTTGATTTCGAAAGAGGGATATGAAAGAAAATATAATAAGGCTCAAAGGGATAACAAAGGATAAAGTGTTTGGATAGCAGAACAAAATGCATTCATCATTTCAATCTCAAAACTTGTCAAATACAGTCAGGTACATAAAGATAAAGAAATCATACATAATATCTGTTGACTGCATTAGAATTGATAGCCATTTCTACACATTTCCCTTCCACATCTGTTAAATACAATGCACCATTGGACAACACTCGTGTTACAACAAACGACCCCTGCCAGTTGCGGGCGGACTTTCCTTTTGCTTCAGTCCAATGAGGTAAGATACGCCTCAATACCAATTGTCCTACTTCAAATTTCCGCGGACGCACTTTCTTGTTATAAGCTCTTGCCATTCTCTATTGATACAACTGTCCATGACATACTGCTGCCAATCTCTTTTCATCAATCAAGCTCAATTGTTCTAAACAGGCTTTGACCCACTCATCATCATCAATTTTTGCCTCCGCAATAATACGAAGGGAGGGTATTTCAACTTCTGCAGGTATCACTGCCTCCGTACCGTACACTAATGAATAAGGAGTCGCCCCTACCGAAGTGCGAACAGTAGTGCGATATCCTAGTAAAGCAAAGGGTAATTTCTCATGCCACTGCCTGGATCCTTCGACCATTTTCTGAAGTATTTTCTTGATATTCTTATTAGCTGCCCCGACTACTCCATTCGCCTTAGGATGATATGGTGTGGAATTGCGATGTGTAATTTTAAACTTCTGACATGTCTCCGCCATCAGATGACTGTTGAGATTGGAACCATTATCTGTGATAATCACCTTCGGAATTCCAAACCTACAAATGATATTTGAATGCACAAAATCGACCACTGCCTTCTTGGTCACTGAGTTGGAAGTTTTCGCCTCAACCCATTTAGTAAAATAATCAATGGCTACCAGAATAAACCTGTGCCCATAAGATGCTGCTGGCTCAATTGGCCCAATAACATCCATTCCCCAAGCAACGAAAGGCCATGGTGCCGACATCGCGTGCAGCTCAGATGTATGAGAATGAATCAAATCTCCATGTACTTGACACTGATGACACTTGCGTACGAAACTGATACAGTCTCGTTCCAAAGTGAGCCAACAGTATCCTGCTCGAAGAATCTTCTTGGCCAGTACATACCCACTCATATGAGGTCCACAAACTCCCGCATGTACCTCGGTCATGATAGTTATAGCCTGTTTAGCATCCATGCACCTCAATAAACCAAGATCTGGAGTTCTTTTGTACAAAACCCCTCCACTAAAGAAAAATCTGCTTGCCAAGCGTCTAATAGCCCTCTTTTGATCCCCTGTGGCCTGTGCCGGATATACTCTCATTCTGAGGTATTCTTTGATATCATGAAACCACGGCTCACCGTCAAGCTCTTCTTCCACCATATTACAATAGGCATGCTGGTCTCAGACCTGGATCTGCAATGGGTCCACATAAGCCTTATCTTGATGATGCAACATTGACGCCAAAGTGTCCAAAGCGTCAGCAACTTCATTATGAATCCTTGGAAAGTGCTTGAAATCTATTGACTGAAACCGCTAACAAAGTTTATACAAACATTGCCGGTACGGTATAAGCTTTAAGTCTTGTGTCTCCCATTCTCCCTGAATTTGGTGTGCCAAAAGATCCGAGTCACCCATGACCAAGATCTCTTGAACACCCATGTCTATAGCCATCATCAAACACAAGATACATGCGTCATATTCAGCCATGTTATTGGTGCAGAAGAAGTGAAGTTAAGCTATAACAGGGTAATGTTGCCCTGTCTCTGAAATAAGTAACGCTCCTATCCCAACGCCTTTATTATTAGCAGCCCCATCAAAGAATAACTTCCAACCAGATTTTTCATCTTGTTCCGATTCACCGATATACATTGTCTCCTCATCAGGAAAGTATGTTTTCAAGGGTTCATATTCATCATCAACTGGATTCTCCGCTAGGTGATCAGTTACTGCTTGTGCTTTTATCGCAGTACGGGTCACATAGACAATATCAAATTTTGTGAGTAGGATTTGCCACTTAGCAAGCCTCCATGTGGGCATGGGCTTCTGAAAAATGTACTTCAACGGATCCAACCGCAAGATGAGATAAGTGGTATATGCTGATAAATAATGTTTCAACTTCTACGCTACCCAGGCCAAAGCACAACACGTCCTCTCCAGTTGAGTGTATTTTACCTCATAAGATGTGAACTTTTTGCTGAGGTAGTAAATTGCCTGATCTTTATTTCCCGTAACATCATGCTGCCCCAGTACACAGCCAAAAGAATTATCCAACACTGTCAGATAAAGGATCAAGGGTCTTCCCAGCTCTAATGGAACCAACACAGGTGGACTGGCCAAATACTCCTTAATTTTGTCAAATGTTGTCTGACATTCATCCGTCCACTTGACCGCAACATCTTTCTTCAGCACCTTAAAGATAGGCTTGCAAGTTGCTGTAAGCTGAGCAGTGAACCTGCTGATATAATTCAACCTGCCGAGCAAACTCATTACCTCTTTCTTGCTCTTTGGCGGCGGCAATTCCTGGATGGATTTGATTTTGGATGGGTCTAATTCAATACCATGTCGGCTTACCACAAATCCCAACAACTTCCCTGACGGGACTCCAAATGCACACTTTGCCGGATTGAGTTTGAGATTGTACCTGCGGAGCCTCTGGAAGAACTTCCTCAGGTCTTTAACATGATCACACTGCTTTCTTGACTTTATAATTACATCATCCACATAAACTTCAATTTCTTGATGTATCATATCATGGAAGATGGTGGTTATCGCCCTTATGTATGTTGCCCCTGCGTTCTTCAGCCCAAACAGCATAACCCTATAACAGTAGGTTCCCCGAGGCGTAATGAATGCCGTCTTTTCCGCGTCTTCCTCATCCATCAAAATCCGGTGATAGCCCGCATAACAATCCACGAAAGAACCAATCTCATGTTTGGCACAATTGTCAATCAATATATGGATGTTTGGCAGTGGGAAGTTGTCTTTTGGACTCGCCTTATTGAGATCACGATAATCAACACACACTCTGGTCTTTCCTTCTTTATTTTGCACAGGCACAACATTGGCTAACCAGGTGGGATATCGGGTAACCCGTATGACCTTCGCCTCAAACTACTTATTGACTTCTTCTTTGATTTTCACACTGATATCTGTGTTAAATTTCCTCAGCTTATGCTTAACAGGAAGGCATTCTGAATAAGTGGGCAATTTGTGGACCACCAGATTAGTACTCAAACCCCGCATATTATCGTATGACCATGCAAAGATATCTTTGTATTCAAACAACAACTTGATCATCTCTTCCCTGAGCGGGGCTTCCAAATGAACACTTATTTTTGTTTCCCGAACATTTTCCTGGTCCCCTAGATTGATTGCCTCGGTGTCATTCAAGTTAGGTTTGGGTGTTTCCTCAAATTGACTTAATTCTTTACTGATTTCTTCCAAGGCTTCCTCGTCATCATACTCTACCTCATCATCACATCCAATTTCTTGTATTACTATTTCACATTGGTTATCAAGACTAGGCCGGGAACTCCTCATGCATGATACATCATTGAAACCAGCATAAAATGGACTGTTCAAGAAAGAGAAAAGAAAGACAAAAATAAAGGCTATCAGGAATGAACAGAAAAAGAAATTGCATTTTATTGAAATTGTAAGATAACAAGGTTTTACTCATCCAAATGAACGGAACATAGAAATCCGAATTATAACCTTGGAAATAATCCAGATTTAATACTCAAAAGAAAATCAAAAACTAACTACCACGACTCCTTCCGAGTTGGAAGAGGAGTAGCTTCCCAGTTTTTAAGATTGGCCTGAGATCCCACGAACTGCGCATCAATTTTGCTCGGACCTTCACCTGCTCCCACCATATTCACTTCAAACAATCTTTCAAACCTTTTGATCAACTCCCTGTCGGGTTCTATCACCACAGAGCTGGGCATTACTGTTGCTGGGCGCCTTTTAGTACCAGACCGGACAAAAGAACGGGATAGGCGAGGAATAGGTTTAGGAAGGGACCACACTCTCTTTTTCATCTTTCTGGCTCTCCTTATGTCAGCAGCAGTGGGTTTGAAGCCTAACCCGAAAGTGTCAATATTACCAGGAAGTGACACTGGCTGTATAATACCCTGTAGTGAAGCTCCCAAAACCTTTCCCGGCAGAAATCCATTCTTTAACATCTCTGTTGCCACCATAATAGATGCGGCGGCCACCTTAGGCACAGGAACATACTCCTCTTTCGGGATTTTAGCAACTGGAACTGTATCCACAACTTGGTACACCCACGGGTCTTTATCATCTTTAACTTCCTCGAAGGGTGTAATATTATTGCAAGAATTGTCCTCCCCACGGACCATGATCTCCTGTCGATCCCATTCAAATTTGACCATTTGATGCAGAGTTGACGGCACTGCTTTTGCGGCGTGGATCCATGGTCGACCCAATAAAATATTGTAAGACACAACAACATCAAGCACTTGGAACTCCATCGTGAATTCCATAGGTCCTATTGTAAGCCCCAGCACAATATCTCCCACTGTATTCTTCCCTCCGCCATCAAATCCCCTTACACAGATACTATTCTTATGAATTCTTTCACTGTCAACCTTCAGCTTTTCTAGAGTGGATAGAGGGCAAATATTGGCACTAGACCCATTATCAATTAGTACCCGAGTCACCACGGAATCCTCACATTTCACTGTGAGGTACAGGGCTCTATTGTGTTCAGTTCCTTCCATCGGCAACTCATCATCAAAGAATGTTACCCTGTTAACCTCAAAAATTTTGTTTGCAATCTTCTCGAGATGATTCACAGTAATCTTCTCTGGTATATGTGCTTCATTTAAAATCTTCATTAACGCCCGTCGATGTTCATCCGAATAGATCAGTAGAGACAATAGTGAGATCTGCGCCGATGTTTTCCTTAATTATTCCACGATTCAATAGTCATGTGCCTTCATCTTTCTCAAAAATTCTTCAGCTTCCCCTTCAGTAACAGCTTTCTTTACCGGTGCCGGATTATCTCTAGCTTCTTTAACTTTTCTTAATTCCTCAGGGGCAAAGCACCTCCCTGATCTAGTCAACCCATGCGTTTCGCATACTTCCTCTTTAACTTTTTTTCCTGTGTACATAACACTCACCCGGTCATAATTCCACGGTACATCCTTTTCACTAACCACAGACAACTGAACCGCCGGTTTAATGATAGCTGGTTCTGTATGATATATCTGAAGAAGAAAACTTTATTACTATTTTTCTTTTTACGAGTACATCAAATTCTTGCTTTTGGGCCGGCGAGGGTTCCGGCAGATAGGAGAAAGGGGGTAGAGGAAGGGGAAGATGAAATGTTTTAGATTTTCTGAAGTATAAGGCTCTTTTATTTAATTTTTAACATTAATTGATGGCCCTTGGATGAAACGATTTGAACGGCTCGGATACACTGAGCACCAAACAACGTCGTTTGGTTTATTACATGGGCAGGCTGGGTGACCGTTGGATCTGGGGAGATCAAAGGCTAGGATTTAACGGTGCCAAACGGCGTCGTTTTGATTAGTAGGGGCTGACCGGGTTTGAGTGACATTGGGCCTGGGCGGGTGTATGACTTTTTGGGCTTGAATTTGTAATAGCCCAATTCTTTATTTTCCCTTTGTTTTGCTTTGTTTTCATTTTGTATTTTTTTGTATTTTATTTTATATATTTTTTTTACTTTGTATTGTATTTTTTTGAATTTGTAAAAATTAAAACAAAACCCTAATTAAACTATTTGATCCTCATTAAACTATTTAAATCCTAAAAATCAAGTGTTAATTAAAAATGCCTAAGGAATACTTTGTGATTTTCTTTAAATGAATTAATACCTACTTAATACTAAAATGTGAAATTAAAATCCTAATGCAAATGCATATTTTTTGTATTATTTTTTAACATGAATTATTATGCAACCAATTAACACAAAATATGCAACAATTATCACAAAATACACAAAAATTGTAAAAATAAAGAAGAATCATTTTGTTTGGATTTTTGGGAATAATTTGCTTAGGGCAAAAATTACGTGCTCACAGGTAATCAGGTTTTTTTCCGAATTTCGAGTTTTGACCAAGCAGGCCTGGGGTCGATTTTTGACTTTTTGGAGAAAGTGTTGGGAAATCTATAATTATACATTGGAATTGTTTTTTTTGGCGTTTATGATGTTATTAAGTTAATTATTGCCAGATACAAGTGGATTGGTGGTGGAATTGAGAGGTAA
>MU724728.1:53700-76634 GCA_026770625.1 Nicotiana glauca
CTAGAATTTGAGTTGATAAAGTTAGTGATGATTATTACAAAAATATTAATCATAAATTTAATAAGATAATCATAATTTTGTAATGATTATGGCACCTAGTTATAAAAAATATTGAAGTGTCATATCCCCGCGATATCTAATTTTAATTTTTAAAGAGGAAGTTTCGAAGGAAAAAAATGCAATCAAATTAATGATTAACTAAAAAAACGAAAGTTAAACTGTAAGTTATTAATTCAAGTAAAATTGAAGAAGACTAATAGTGTTGCAGGAAAAAAATAGGAAGAGAGAGAAAAGTTGTAATATACTCTCTGTTTCAGTTTACGTAAAACTATTTCCTTTTTGGTCTATTCCAAAAAAATGAATCCTTTCTAAATTTGGTAATAATTTTGCTTAAACTTAAGATTTTATAACCACACAAATATTCTAGCCCCTTTTCCACTTGTTTTAGGACCACAAATTTCAAAAGTCTCTATTTTTTCTTAAAATCTGTGCTCAGTCAAACATGTTCACATAAATTAGAACTGAGGGAGTATTTATTATGGATAAATGATTAATTATCTAAATTATGGTTAGGACTTTGTTTTAGTCAGCTAAATCTGAGCCATTAATTTTAATTTATGCTATATGTCCCTAATTGAAGTTAGAACTTGGGGAAAATGGAGAAAAGGTAAATGGAGAGGAGTTGGATTCATTTTTCGGAGTATCTAAATCATCAGTCGTGGGGAGTGTCTATCGTCTAGCAGCTACAGCGAAGCGCTTACCAAGCACGAATGAAAGGGCCAACACTTAAAATAAAATATGAAATGGAATTAAAAGTGATCGAGAAAAATTTTGTAGAAGTTTCAAATTACTTTAAGATTTTATGTACCCACCCGATTGGTTGTTTTGCTCTAGAACTCCATTCCCNATGCATTCCGTTGCCTCCTTCAGTTGTTGCAGTTGAAAAAAGTTGAGTTCTTCAATTGCAGCTTCCCGCCAATGACCGTCATCTCTTTTCCTTGCTTGTAGGGCTTCTCCGCGATTTTTTTCCATTTGGAGAATCCCCCTCCATATTAAGATCACGAACAATAGCATTTCTATGAGCCACAATGAGCTGGTTATGGTCATTATTTGGTGGAGAGTTCCTTGTGAGAAACCTATCCACCACCGAATCCACACAAGGGNAACTTGTAAGAATGGTTGTTTAGGAATTTGGAAGAGTTGGGTTGAAATCGGAACACTTGGTTCCTTAAGGTTGGCTTGAAAGGCCAAGTTTGACTTCGGTCAATATTTGGAGTAAACGACCTCGGAATCTGGATTTGAAGGTTCCAACAGGTTTGTATCATGATTTCAGATTTGGGCGTATGACTGGATCGGGTTTTGGATGACCGGGAGTGTTTTGGCACCTAATACTGAAAGTTGATTCCTTAAGGATTTTGAAGTTGTGACTGACTCAAAGGGTCATCTTTTATTTTAGAACCCGATTCCGTGTTTTGAGGCCTTGAAAACCTCATTTTATCTCTGCTCGATTTGTTTGCACAGTCTGGACACGTATCCGAAAAGCCTTATGTGAAAAATTTAAGAAAATGATGATTTTTGTTAACTTTGGTCAATGTTTTGGTAAACGGACCCAGAACAATGTTCCGATAGTCCCGGAGGATCCGTAGTAAAATATGGGATCTGGGCGTATGTCCAGAATCGAATTCCAAGGTACCTTGCCCGAAAAATGATTTTTTGGAGAAAATTGATTGGACTGTAAATGTAATGACTTAAATGATTTGATCTTGTTGGTATCTGGCCCGTATTTTTATTCCGGAGTGCGGTACAGGACCGTTATAATATTTAAACCTTATCTGTAAAATTTGCTAAGAAACAGAAGTGATTTAATGTTATTCGGACCTTTGGTCGAGAAAATAGAAAGTTTCAACTATCTTGAAATTTTCATGTGTTTTGGTGTTTAATTCATAGTTCTAGAAGTTATTTTGGCAACTTGATCGCGCGAGCAAGATCGTATGATATTTTAAGACCATGTTTGGTTTGGAGCCCCGAGGGTTCTGGTGAGTTTTAGATAGGCTATGGAATGATTTTTGACTTAGGAAATAGTTGCCGGTATGCTTAAGCTGTTGCAAGCCCCTGATCATACAATTGCGAGATCAAGCATCGCAATTGCGAGCCCGGCAGGGTACACTTTTGCGAGCCTTTCATCGCAAATGCGATTAGAAGGCTAGGCCAATAGAGTTTGCAAATGCAAACAAACCTTCGCAAATGCGAAGTAGTCAAGGAAGGGGGGTCATCACAATTGTGACCAAATGACGCATTTGCGATAGTAGCAGAAATGCAATAGATTTTTATTTTGCGATGCTTGTCTCGCATTTGCGAAGCTCTGGTCGTAAATGTGATATCTACAGCTATTCAAAACATAACTTAGATGGGATTTGGGATTCATATCTCAAATTTTAAAACCTTAAACTTTAAGAGGCAATTTTCTTAAAGCAAGTTCTTCCCCAAACCATAGGTAAATGATTCTTACTCATTTCTTTCACTCTATTTCATATTTTTACAAGATTTTATCTTAAAATCTAGGGATTTTCATGGTGGAATTGGGTGTTTTGGGGTAGAACTTAGGAATTCTGAAATTTAGGGATTTGGACCTTAAATTGAGGGCAGATTCCAAAACCAATTGTATATCGGGGCTCGGGGGTGAATGGGTAATCGGATTTTTGTCCAAATTTTGAGTTTTGATCAAGCAGACCCGGGGTCGATTTTTGAATTTTTGGAGAAAGTGTTGGGAAATCTATAATTATACATTGGAATTGTTTTTTTTGGCGTTTATGATGTTATTAAGTTAATTATTGCTAGATACAAGTGGATTGGTGGTGGAATTGAGAGGTAAAGCGGTATTTGAGTAGTGAGATACTCGTTGGCTTGACGTAAGTATTTGGTTTAACCTTGACTTGAGGGATTAGGGATCCTCGACTTGCTTGTTGTGTAAAATACCATATGTGTGGTGTATTGGTGTGGTGGCGAGCACCTATGCGTCGCCAAATTACCTATTTAGCCTGTTCCCTTCACCCGTTTCCCTATATATTGCTTTCATGTTTTAATTGCTACTTGCTTATTGATGCTTCCATGCCTAATTGCTTCTTGTTTAATGTTGTTTCTCTATTGGTGTTGTTAATTGTTCCATAGTTCCATTATATCACACTATTGACTTATGTTGGTTTATTGGTGCTTCATGGTACACTTTGGTTGGTCTCGTTGTGTAGTTTTAACCGGTGAAGTTTCATAATTATAGTGATATTCCATTATGTTGGTTTGAAGTATAAGTGTTGTGGAGGATTTGAGTTAACTTGTGAAATACTTATATATATATATATATATATATATATATATATATATATATATATGCATTCCGCAACAGGAGGAATAAGGGTGATATATTGATGAGTAATAACGATGGGTTGGTGGGATCGGCTTGCACGCCGCAACAAGTAGTAATAAGGATGAATATTTATACTGTTATTGATCATATGGTAGGATTGGGATGCGCGCCGCATTATTTGTTGTTTACGTGTTCATCTTTTGTTGAGGTTCAGTTTTGTGGTGTTGAAATTCCCTTAAGATTGGTTATAGCTGAGTATTGATAGAACGACTGGGTTCCACATTTACTTGATGCCAGTTATTGTTATATTTCATTCTGTATTTCTTTTCTGTCTTAGAATAAATCGTTGTAGGTTCTATAGTGTTATGCCCTGCCATAGCCTCGTCAATACTTCATCGAGGTTAGGCTCGGCACTTACCAGTATATGCAGTCAGTTGTACTGATACTTCACTCTTCACATTCTGTGCAAATTTCAGAGCTAGTGGCTGATCGAGAGGTTGGTTGCTATTACTGCATTGAGGAGACCCAAGGTAGTCCTGCAGGCGTCAGCTGGCCCTGCCGTCCCCTCCTATCTTTACTTCATTTCTGTTATTACTTTCTCCAAGAAAGATGTATTTACTTTCAAACTATTACTTGTAGTATTCGTAGACTGTTCGTGAATTGTGACACAAGTTTTTGGGTGGTATCTACTTCTGTTTTTATTAATTGTATAAGGGTATTTAGTTAAATCATGTAATTTCACTTTTATTTTCACTGATTTAGTTTTGTTAAACTTTAATTGTAAAGTGATAAAGGAAAAAAGTGAAATATTCGGTAACGTTGGCTTGCCTTGCGAGTGTAATGTTACGCACCATCATGGTCCCAAAGATGGGAAATTCGGGTCTTGACAAGTTGGTATCAGAGCACTAGGTTACCTAGGTCTCACAATTCATGAACAAGCTTGGTAGAGTCCGAGGATCGATAGAGAGACATCTTTGCTTATCCCCAGAGGCTACAGAGTTAGGAACAATTTCACTTCTATTCTTCTCTATCATGCGGTTTGATCTCTCAATGCTAATTGAACTCTCTACTCTGTTCTTTCGTAGATGGCAAGACCACGTACCACTTCAACAGCCGATTAGCAACCCGAACCCCTAGCGGTAGTTCCTAAAAATAGTAGAGGCCGAGGCCGTGCTAGGGTCGAGGTAGGGGCAGGGTACAACCCAGAGCTCGAGCAGCAGCCCTAGAGGTGGAACCTCGGGATGAGTTTGATAAGGGGGTTCCAGCCCAAACTGTTCTGGCAGGCCCAACTCCGATTCTGGGGGGTTCATAGCTACCAAGGTACTTTAGGATTCTTTGGTCAGTCTAGTGGGCCTCATGGAGAGTGTTATTCTGGCCAGCATAATTCTTGTGGCACCAGCCATCTCTCGGGCTGGGGGAGGAGAACATACTCCTGCTACTCACACTCCGAAGCAGGTGGCTCCCGAGTTTCAGACTCCAGCAACTCAGCCAGTTGGGGTAGTTCTGCCGGGTGTTGTAGCATAGATCGGTGATGGATCAGCTATGTCTTTGGATGCTTTGTGAAGGTTGGATAGGTTCACCAAGCTTTTCACTACTACTTATAGTGGTACATCTTCAGAGGATCCCCAGGACTATTTAGACAGTTGCAACGAGGTTCTACGGAACATGGGTATAGTGGAGGCCAATAGGGTCGACTTTGCTACTTTTCGTTATTGATACCCAATTTTTTCCTATGTATTTTTTTATATATAAAATACTTTAAAAATAATATATATATGCACATATAAGCATACCCAAGTGTTTTAGCATTTTTTTCAATTTTTAAAGATTATAAGAATAAATTTATTATCCATTTTAGCCATACAAAAATCCAATAATTATTTCCAAGATTATTATTTTGGTGAATAACTTATCTTATTCTCATATTTATATCAAAATATAGTTAAGGTTATTTTTTTATATTTTTTCAATTTATCTGGTATTTTTAAAGCCAAAATACTTACAATTGCAATTTTAGCCTATTTTAAGATTACTGGCATTTCTATAATTATAAAATTGGTTCCATCATTTTTTACTTAATATTTATATATTATTTATTGGTTCATTGCTTTTAATTTGTTTTCTAAAATTATTTTACTATTTTTTATGAATCAAAAGGGAAAAACTGGCTATTTAACATTTAGCTTCATTTATTTCAATTACAGCCTATTTTACATTTCAATTTTAGCCCTTAAATTGACCCAATTCTACCCTAATTAAATCTGCCCATTTTTTTTTTATTTGACCCAACCCATGACCCAATTCAAACGACCCTACCCGGGTCCCACCTACCCCTTTAGATCTAGGCCGTTGATTATACAGATCAACGACCATAATTCCCCCTTACCATTTTAACCCTAGATGACCTACCCTAATTCCCCAATTCACCTAATCTCCCACCTTTGAATCCCAAACTCTCTCAAACTCTCCCAAACTCTGGAACCCTAGCCTCCTCTCACCCCTTTCAACCGCCTTTCACCGGAATCCATGGCTTCTCAGGCCATGGATGGTTGGTACTCACCTCCCTTCACCAGTAAACCATGGTTGTTCGAAGATTCGAGAGACGAACTCGATGGTTCTCTCTCCGATCTTCTCAGATCTTTGGTTCCATGGCTTCTTCGGCCATGCTCCAGCATATTCAAGACTCAAGAACCTAATTCCTGACCTCTCCGACTCAAGATCGGATCTTCTTCAAAGCCTTTCTCACTTCTAGGGTTTCTCCGAAACCCTAAGCTATTCGAGGTTCTTTTCATGCTATTTGCTTAGATCTGTCATGCCCCAAATCGAGGGACATGACCGGCGCCCGACCGGGTAGCCCCAATCAAGCGGACCTGGGTGCTTTTCCTAACCCACGTGTTACCCCTGTGTTTTTCATTGCTTATTAACCAAAAGATTAACCATTTCGTAATTGAAATCACCCTTTTTCAAAACTTACACAACATGCTTAATTTCTTTAACAAGTTTACAACTTACAATGCCCGACATATAATTACATAAGTCCATNTCCAAAATAATACTCCGAAAATAAAAGTGGCATTAGCCACGCAGGGCCACGAGAGGAAAGGGGCTCACCAAAACGGCCAGTGGAAGATGAAGGAGTGCTACTGCCGATGAACTGAAGTACCTGCTACGGATCCACCTACAATCATAACATGAATGTAGCACCCCCGGCAAAAGGGACGTCAGTACACTGGAATTGTGCTGGTATGTATGAACAAACCTTGTCCCAAGTAAACTCAAGCCATAGACAAGTAAGTCACGGTAATAGAAACAACAAACAAATACATAAGAATTAACAAGTCAAGCCAACCAAGTTTTTAACACCTAACATTGTTTCAAGTAGATCTCAAACCATATACAAGTAGAAAACAACAATTGAAGCAACAACCAAACACACATGGAAGGCACACTCAAGCCAAACAAAGGGACAATCAGTGCCCCACAGATTACAAACTCTCCTGCTGTCTCCTTTCACAATTTCTCATCAATGATTTCACAATTGGTACACATATTGATTTCAATGGCGATTTCGATCGCATACCACCCTTATTACCTCGTCCACCCTTATTACCTCGGCCACCCTTATCACCCCAACCCATAATTTATCATATTGTGTTGCGGCGCGCAACCCGATCCCACCGTACAGTTTCAAATCACAACAATCACAACAACAACCAAGAACACTTCACAAAGATGACATCAATGACAATAAGCAATTCACAAAGGTCACAACAACATTTCACTCAGGAGTCACAACAATGATTCACAAGTGTTCTCATAACCATCAATACTATTTCCGTTAAATTCCACAACTCACAAGTGTTTCACGTTACCATAATACTTTTCAAGTCACAGCCACAACAATGTTACAAGTGTTTCCATAGCCAACAGTACCAATCCCATTATGTTCAACAGTTCAAAATCAATTCAAGTCATTTCATTAATTTCCCACAAGAAGCCAAATATGTCATTACCACCATTGTTCCCAATTTCATCATTTACGATTTCCTTTTTTATCATTCGTTTCTCAACTCATACCACATAACACATAATCAAACCAATCAAACACCCAATGACCCAATCACAGGAATTTCACAACAATCCACATAGCTATCACATACCAAATAATTTGTACACCAAGCAAGGCGATTTCACCAAGATCAAAGTNAAAAATCAAGGAGAAAGGGGTTAGGGATTTTACCTTTAGAAATGGAGATGAAGACAATCCCCTTAGAATTTTCCGGACCAAGCAAATTTGAAGAACAATTTTTGAAGAAGATAATATTTCTCTCAAGAACCCCTCCCTTTACCTCTCTTATTGTGCTCAGAAAAGTGGTTAAAATGAGGTGTTAGGGCGTTTTATCAAAATGGGGGTCGGGTTTTAAAATTAGAAAATAGAAGCCCGGGGTAAAATCTGCGGTCGCATCTGCGATCATAGAGTAAACATGCGGTCCGCATAATGGACCGCAGAATTGCTCCCCAAAAACCAAATGTTCTGACACGGTCTGCGATAAGAATGCGGTCTGCATTCATGTTCTGCGGTTGCATAATGCGCCGCAGAATTGAACCCCCAAAATCCCTGAGGAATTTATACGATGATTATGCGGTCCGCATTTCGATTATGCGATCGTATATTGGACCGCATTTTGAACTTCAATTTTGGCAAACCTTTTGTTTCGTTCTGCGGTAGGAATGCGGTCCGCATATCTGATCTGCGATCGCATTTTTGACAATTTTTCGAAAAATTAATTCTTTTGATTTTCAAAGGCTCAAATCACTACTAAGGGTCCGAACATATTCGGACCTTGACACTATGAGCTACTAGGTTTTAAGCACAAAACTCTACGGGGCCTTACAAGATCTATGTTGTATCTATGCTTTACTTGACTTTTAAAGTGTTTTCCCCAAAGTTTCTTTTCAAAATCGTTTGTCTTCGATTTAGCATTTCTAAAAGGACTTTTTTCTTCTTCTTTGTTTTATGTGTGTTTGTCTATACCTGCTCGTGTGATTTCTTTTTACTAGGCATGTACAGTCTGTCTACTTTCCTTTTCTACTATACAAGTTACTCCTATGTTAATCCTTGTTTTGTTTTCTTTACTCTTTTACTATATGTGTTCATCGTTGTTCTTCCTAAACATGTTTCATCTACTTTTATTTAAGTTTGTATCATCTCTTTCTTCTAAACTTGTTTGAGTTCCGAGTTTCTCTAACATGTTCTTCATGGTCTTGAATCAGCTTTCTTCCTTTGTTATTCCAAACATGCTATCATATTTGTTTCTCATGAGGCTCTGAACAGACCTTCGAGTCTGTTTCATTGGCTTGCCTTCTCATCTCCATGTCTGATTCGATTTGAAACCCTAGGATTTGGGGGTTTTCTTTGGCAAATCTAATTTGGTGTTTGGACTAGGGTTCTGCATTAGAACCCTGGACTCACAACCTCACTATGAGTCTGCAACTGGACTTGTACCCCCTCTTGCTTATGATTTTGAACCTTTCCATGTTGGACTAATTTTTTCTAAGTAGCATGACGATTCTTTATTTTCTTTTCCTGCTTTATATATGAGAAGTTCTTCTTTCAAAAGTGTTTTTGCCAACTAATTAAATGATTTTGAAATCCTCTAATGGTGTTTGCTTGATTGTTACTGATTTCCTTTAAATTAAACCTTCCTTTACCCCTTTCCCGACTTGGTTCATTCGAGTAAGAGTCTGTAACTTGATTTCATTGGTTGTGTGATTGATTCCCTTTCCTAATTTCACACAAACCGTGTACCATTGGGCTGTTGCCTTGAATAGCTTCTATGTATTTACCCTTTATTGTACTGCTTGGAAAATAATTTTTTTTCAAATCCCTTTCCTTAATTGTCTTTCACCAGTTGGAAATTAGAATCCCTTAATTAAAGGGAGATTGATTTCAATGTTATTCCCTTACCTTTCTTACTCATTTTCTGCACTGTAAAAGGGGTTTGACTCTTCTGCACTAAAACAACTTTTGAATCCTCAATTCAACACACATACTCTCAATTACAATATTGTTTCAATGTTCTGTTCTTTCTGAGATCTTTTGGAACTGCTTGCTTGCAACTTGGCTTTTCAAGATTACTATTTTACTTGTTTGTTTTCCCTAAAACTGGTATGTTCTAATTTAAATTTCCTGCCTCACCCCTATGTGTTTATTTATAGTTTTCTGCAATCCTGTTTGCTCTGTTGTTCATGTTTAGTGGTTAATGTTAACTATGTATATTCTTACCTTGCATCTGTTTGTTATGAACTCCCCATACCCCCATTCCTTTCTAATATGTTCGAGTTAAGGTTCATGGCCTAGCAGTATCCAAATTACTGCCCAGGTCTGAACCTGACCTTCAATGTGTCCTAACTCCCAAATTTAGCTAACAGGCTGGTCAAGGGTGTGCCAGCATTCCTAATTGATGGGCATGACCACCTCCCTACCATGGCCTTCCCTAATTCCCCTCTATATATTTACACTTACTCTTAGACTTTATGTTCTGCCTCCCTCCTATGAGCCTTGCTTTGGGAGCTTGAGTTCCCTCTGAACTTGGACATTTGAGGGCTGACCCTTCTACACTGCACTATAATCTAATTTTGTAATGTATTTGGGGTGTAAGCACTGCCCGGAGTCCCCTTGAGGCTCTTGGGAACTTTGACACATCCCAACTAAGAGAAAGGCTTTTGGAAAACTGATCCTGGAAGTTGGTTTATCTCATATTGTTAGACCTTGAGTCTGAATGAGGTTGTTTGATTGTAGCTTGAACTTGTGATGTAATTTTACTTTTCTGATTCATTCGGGTCTGTAATAATTTGTAATAACTATGGGGTTCTTGTAAAAGGGGAGGGTCACTCATGTATGCATATGGGTAGACATCATGCTTTAGGTATTTATTGCTGCAATCACAGCCTGCTATTTCGCTTATGCATTTCACATAGAAATCATGTCTATAAGTTATACATTACATGCAGAAATCCTGTCTATAAGTTGTTTCATTATTTTCATATAGAAATCCTGTTTATAAGTAGTTCATTACATGTAGAAATCCTTCCTATAAGTTATTGCATCAATACATATAGAGACCATGCCTATAGGTTTTCTGCATATAGAAATCATGATCCTAGGTTTTTTACACTTCTGCTTATACCCCAGTCATTAGGCAAACAATCTCTAGGTTAAAATAATAACAAGTTGCATCATAGAAATCATGGCTATAGGATTCCTGCATCTCGATAATCGTTAAAAATAAATAACGCTTAGAAATCATGCCTATAAGAGCAGCCGTTTGGATCTGATTCGTCTATCTCATCTATAAATCTGAAATCAGTAGTAATGTTGTTTAATATCTGCCGAATTTAGTTGGTTCAAAAATCAGTAACCCTTCTTTAAAAAAGAATCAGTATACTTCAACCTAGGCAAGTAGTAGGTAATTGATTAACTGTGTGAGTCCTTAATAAACTACAACCAGACAAGTCCTAATACGGACTTCTCATATGAGAAATTTGTGATAAAGAAGCCTATCCAAATGCTAAATTTAATTTAGACTAAAACCAGCATCTGAAGTCATGCTGGACAATTTGTTACTTTAAGTGAGGAGGCCTATTTGAGCCTTTAACTGTTATGTGCTTCCCCTTTTACTGCTCTTATGTGTTTTGTTTGTCGCACTAGACTTTTGCCCTTTTTAAAATTCTAAAAAACAAATCTCCCTTCCCTTTAGGATTAGTATTCCCAAATGCCTCCGAGACTGATAGGATTGGGGCGGGTAGTAGTATGCAACATGTAACGAGACCATTCCGCTTTTTATACCTTAACGGGGTGGATAAGGGTAGACATGGATATGATGATCACGCGATAAGACCACGTGTATAAACAGTTACAGGGTGTTGTGTGGTGTGCTCCATGCTATTTATAAACCTAGGACCCCCTTCCCTCTTTACTTGTTTACTTTCTTTTCTTTCCAGAACTTTTTTAAAAGCTGTTAATTTTCAGTTCTTTAAATTTCTTCTTTTACTTCAATCACTTGCAGAAAATCTCTTTTAATTAATTGATTTCCAGCACTGTTTCTTTCCAAAACTCCGTCTCTTTCACTCCTTTGTTTGATTATTTGCACCAATTATTTGACCCTCATTTTTTTCCTGCACTAGTATATCCTTTCTTTTAAATAATCGTGAAATTGCCGACTCCCAAATTTTCAGCATGCCTTTAACTTTTTATTTTCAGTTGTTACGTGTTTGCTTGTTTACATGTTGTTGCATTTAAAGTCACAATTGTAACATGGTCGGGAACCACACTAGTGGATCTTGGGGGGTGCCTAACACCTTCCCCCCGAGAAAATTTCAAGCCCTTACCCATTCTCTGGTTCTTCTTCCTTTTTTTTCTTAGTGTTATAATGCACATAATCATTAGGTGGCGACTCTTCTAAATTGCAAACCCAATTCCCAAAAGGAAAAGATACCCAAATATCGTAAACTCGATTTCGCGAGAAAAAGGGGGCATCGACAACATGGCGACTCTGCTGGGGACTTCTTTAGGCTTTTACCATTTCATGATATTTGTGACTTTGCTGCTTCTTTGTTGCCTTTATTTAGTGTCTTTATCTCTTTTCTACTACGAAACTGACTTGGCTATTTGTTTCTTTTCTTTAATGCTTTCTTTTACCGCTTTCGTTCAATACTATTGTAATTACGAGCAATTATTGTAATCATTACTTTATGAACATGACAACTTGTTTCATTCTTGTAATTGCATATTCAACATCATATTCCACTTGTGCCAAACAAAATACCATATCAACGCTTATAATGAGTGGTTGAGCCCTTCCGATATTATCACCCCCTAAATTTGGCAAAGGTGTATTTGCTGTAAAACCAGTCGATCAACGGTGTAGTCAACGGTTCTGTGCATTTCCCTTTTGAGTTGTCTGCTCAAGGGTACCGGTCTAGCACCCCATAGAAACCTTACTCCATCCAATTGTGCATGCATCATGGTCAAACCTAGCCGAGTCAATTATGTTGTCTGTATAATGACTCTTTAAGATAGCCTTGTCCACCCAAACGGACACTACCACGTCTGTGCATTTATTTTGAGAACTAAATGCTGCTTACGCCAATTATTGATTTTTAAATAGTCGAGTCTGGCGGGGGTAAGGGCCTAACACTTTGTTTTGCCAAAAATGAGGCACGAAGTCCCCAGATTCGGCATGATCACCAACATCCACCCAAGGTTACTAAGCTGGTGGGAAGACCTTCACTCCAGTGATCAGACTCTCGTCCGCAAATATTTGGGAAATTTGCCTTCTCTTATGGAAATCCAACCCAACAACAAAATCGTAGAGGCTGCAACCCTGTTCTGGGATGGCGACAGATCTATGTTCCACTTTGGGGACCTTGAAATGACATCATTGGTAGAGGAAATATGAGGGCTAGCTGGTATCCCATGGGAGACTCCGGGTTTGCTTATGCCGGCAAATCGCAAGGGTAGGGGTTTTCTCAAAATTATAGGACTAAAGAAGTACCCGGACTTGACCTGCTTGAAGGATTCCTACATTCCTTTCGACTACCTATACGAGAGGTACGGCCATAGCAAGTCCTACCGCACTTACCCGGATGAATTCGCCCTCACATCATTAGGGCATATCCACAGAAGTGTCTTCATCTTTATGTTTTGCTTTTTTGGGTATGATAGTATTTCCTATGAAGAAGGCTAGGATCCATACCAGACTAGCCATGGTCACCAAAACCTTAATGGAAGGAATTTGCAGGCAGCCTTTTAGCATAGTACCTATGATCGTTGCGGAGATATACCGAGCCTTGGAGAACTGTCAACGAGGGGCCAAACACTTTGAGGGATGTAAATTACTTCTCCAACTCTGGCCCATAGAGCATCTCCAAAAGGGTAAATATCGATAAGGGATTCTGCACAGGGATTGGGATAATCATATTGCCTTCCATCAGCCAAGGAGAATGAACTATATGCCTAACATGTTTGCTCAACCGGAAGATGCTAAAGGGTGGGTAGAGTTGTTCGAAAATATGAAAGAGGACCAAGTGCAATGGATGTTCGAATGGTTCCCTACTGAAGAGTTCACTGTCTGATCTCGGGATATACCGTTTCTTATACTCATTGGTCTGAGAGGAACTTATCCTTATGTTCCTTTTTGAGTCATGAGGCAGGTCGGAAGAAAACAGGTTATACCAAGGGTTGACAAAATGAGTCACTTTAGGACCTACTTTCATGATGACGATAGCCCTTACAAGTGGCAAGCCCAACACATGTGGCACTACAAAATCATCATGGGAAGAGATACTATTGAACCGGACAGGTACCATGCTGGTTATACTCCATATTATCCAAGCTGGTTGGAAGACGATCATAACGGGTTAGGACAACCGGGGTTTGTTCGAGGTCACAGGATTATCAACGAAAAGGCTGAAGTACGGGAATGCGAAAGTGAGCATCGGGAAATTCAAGAAGCCCGTCAAAAGCTAATTGAAGAATGGAAAGACATGGCTGTCAATGCTAACAAGCGACTGGGGTATCTGGAGAGGGGTTTAGTAGAGCTAGAAAGGAAGTTCATCCAGAGGATCGAAAACTGCCAGAATGCTGAGGGAAACAAAGGAGGACACTTGGCTAGAGCCTACATGCTTCTGGGACCACATGAGTTTGTGAAGCTGTTCGATGGAGCAAAAAATGCCGAGTCTAGGAAAGGACATTCTGGGACCAAATAGATAGGAATATTTTCTTTAAATGTAATAAGGCTATTGGCCATTAGTGACGTTTTATCTTCTACTATTTTAGTGTCATTTTGGGATTCATCTTATTTTTTATCAATCAAATGAGGCATTTAGAATTATAAGTTCTCCAAATCTACTTGTTGCTAGGCCTACCTCGGGCATGATGAGGCTCCCAAATTCGGACACGAATTATGTTCTTGCACTACATGTTTAAATATCCCAAATTCATTTCTTGCAACCCTCACTAACTTGTTACCTTTTTTGTTTTTGCTTTTTATTTTATTCCTCTCCCCAAAGGTTAGTTAGTGCACTCTGGCATCATCATCATACTCTACAAGATCCAAGGGCCCTCCACCTACTCCTCTTCCTACTACTGTCAGAAACCGAAACAAGGGGAAAATGGAAGATTTGAGCAACATCAGAAAGGAAAACCCAGTTGAACGGGTAGAGGTTACTCAGGGTATTCAGGTTTGTAAGGAAGGTGCCTCCCAGCTCGAGCAGAAGTTGTTAAAATTTTAGGAAGAACTTGACCAAGTTCAAAACTTGGCAAGCTTGTCGTTTTCCCTCACTACCCCAGATGTCAACTTTCCTAACGCTCAAAACCCCGCACCTCCACAAAACATCCCGAAAACACAAAACCAACATGCTCCTCATCACCACTGCAACACATGCCACACTTTAAACAATACCCCACTGCTTACCTCTGAACCACTGAACTCCACAAATGATTATCTCCACAGTCACCATAACACCTCCATCTATATGGAAACCATACCACACCCCATTTAACCCACCTCAAGCACACCTGGGTCTGATGACAAAGAATCTCTTATTAGGAATCTGGCCGCAGAACTCAAGAAGCTGACTAGCTGAGTTTAGAGTGTTGAAGGAAGCAAGGGGAATGAGGGACTGAATTACGAAGACTTTGCATTCAACCATATGTCGAACTGCCCGAAAAGTACAAACCTCCCAAGTTTGAGATGCTCGATAGCATCGGGGATCCTAGAGTTCATCTGATGACATACTGCGACAAACTGGTCGGAGTAGGAAATGATAAAAAGATTCACATGAAGCTTTTTATGAGAAGTCTAAAAGGAGATGCTTTGTCTTGGTATATTAGCCAAGAGCTGATGAAGTGGACAAATTGGGTAAGTATGGCGTCCTGTTTTATGTACAGGTTCAGATTCAACAAGGAGAATGCACCAGATGTATTCTACATACAGAACTTAAAGAAAAAACCTACGGAGACATTCTACGAGTATGCTACTCATTGGAGATCAGAAGGTGCTAAGGCCAGGCCAGCTTTAGAAGAAGAACAAATGAACAGGTTTTTTGTCCGTGCTCAAGACCCATAATACTACGAAAGGTTGATGCTGATTGAAGGCCAAAAATTTTCGGACATCATCATGCTAGGGAAAAGGATCGAAGAAGGTATTAGAAGTGGTATGGTCACAAATCTTGAGGCTTTTCAGGCTACCAACAAGGCTCTACAGTTTTGTGGCACATCCAAGAAAAGGGACATAAGCGCCGTGATGGTTGCATAGAGAACAAAATCCCCAATAAAATACCAAACCTACCCAATATCCCCTCCCACATATCAGCCTAACCCAAATTACCAAGCACCTTTGCCTTCTTACCAAGCTCCACCATCTACGTACCAATCGCCTCCATCACCCGCATATCAACCTATTTCACCTAAATACTCCCAACCCACACGTATCTACCAAGCCTAAAACACCCAACAAGACAACAATCAATCACCTCTCCCTCGCCAAAATTTCCCTAGACCCCAACCAAACTTCTACCGTAGACCTCCCAAACAATACACCGGCATTGTCGAACCTATCGACCAGCTATATGAAAGGCTTAAAGTTGCTGGTTATGTCACCCTTATACCTACCGTAAAGCAGGAAAATCCCTCATAGTGGGTAAACCCAAATAAAATATGTGCATACCATTCTGGCATGAAGGGGTATACCATTGATGAGTGCCGCTCTCTGAAGTATAAGATCCAGGCTTTGATTGACAACAAGATCATCGTGGCAAAGGAGCCTGCTCCGAATGTCTGTAACAACCCTCTACGAGACAACAAGGGTGGATGTGTTCACATGATTGAGATAGAAGATTTGGGTTGATAGCAGAAGCTGACGAGCCAAAGAAACCGACAGTCACCCTTAACCCGATTATGGTCTAGATGCAGCCTTCTGAGGATACAAGATGAACATATCCGTACCGTTGAACTAGAAACAACATCCTCCGCAAAGAAGCCAACATCAATCGAGGTCAAGTTTGGGTTCTCAAAGGCATCGGTACCATTTGAGGTTGCTGTATTACCTCCCAAAGCAAGGGTGCCCATTCCAATAGCAATGACAGCCGTAACACCATTCCACCCAAAAGTCATACCATGGGATTACACAGCCGAAGCAAGGAGGAAAGGGAAAACCAAATCCGGAGAAGCAAGTGCAGCACAGGGTATGACAAGAACCGGTAGGTTTTATAACCCGAAGTATTTAGCTGATCGAGTAGGCAAGCCTCTAGTTGGCCAACCATCACTAAAGCCGAGCCTAACGACCTCTGGATGAAAATACAAGCGAAATAGTATTCAGTCATTGATCAGTTGAACAAAACACCAGCACGGATCTCTATGTTGGCTCTGCTACAAAGCTCTGACGCACATAAGAATGCCTTATTGAGGATGCTAAGTGAGGCATATGTACCCAACAACATCACTGGAGGAGAAATGGCAAACATGGTAGGGCATGTATTGGAGAGTCATAAAATCACTTTCCATGAAGATGAGCTGCCACCGGAAGGGCTGAGCCACAACAAGGCGTTTCACATCACTGTGCAATGCGAGGATTATTTCATCACTAGGGTCCTGATCGGTAGAGGGTCCAGCCTCAATATTTGCCCACTAGTAACAATCATAACATTGGGAAAAGATATGCATATGATCAAAGATGGTTCCCAAAGATCCACCATTGGGGAGATTAGCCTGTGTTTCAAGATGGGGCCTACTTGGTTCGATGTTGACTTCTAAGTGATAGACGTGTTGTTGTCTTACAACTTGCTATTGGGACGACCTTGGATTCATGTCGCTGGGGATGTAGCTTCAACCCTACATCAGGAATTGAAATTTGAGTGGAATCACCAAGAGGTGATTATTCACAGCAACAGTAGCAATCCCGTATACAGTCGCCAGTCCATCCCAGCAATTAGAGGAAGAAAATGAATAGGTGGGGAAACTTACCACCACATCGAGCGAGTCAACGCCGTCGATAAAAACAAATTGTGGGACAACAAAATTGAAAGCATACTGAATTGGAGTGGGTATGAACCTAGCAAAGGACTTGGCAAGAATATCCAAGGAATCACTAAGCCCATCAAGCTCAAGAAGCATGGCACCACCTTCGGATTGGGGTATGAGTATACCTGGGAAGAATTCAAGGACCGGTCGCCACCCTGGCGCGGCCCTTACTATCCATTGGAGCAGCTGATACCTTATCTAGAGCAGACTTTCCAACTGACCAAAGTCATCTAGGGGTCAGAAGAAGAGGAAGCATTAGCAGCAATGAGGAATTTGTTCCTAGAAGAGGATGATATGGACTGCTGTCTCGTTTTCGAGGAGGAGGGGGAGGAAGGCCCTTCTATACAAGTCGTGAGCCGAGGAGAGCGCCTCAATAATTGGCCCATCAAAACCCCCAGAGCCCGGCGTGCCTCGTGGTAGCAAGGCTGAACAAAGCACCATGCACTTTTTTGTTTTACTAGTTTATTTTCCTTTCGCATTTTTAATTTTTTCAAGAAAAAGCTCCAATGTTCAAAACACTTATGGAATTTATTAAAGTATTTCAATTTTCTTAAGAATCGCACTCTTACCATTTTCTCTCATTACTATACTCAAACTTCATTACTATTACTTATCTTGATAAACCAACGACTGTGACATGCAACGAGACAATGCAACGAACGGACGTAGACTCGGAAGAGGATGATATACCGGAAGAAATTGTTAAAGAAGTTGAGAATTTTGAGAACAGACCTAAGTCCAACTTGGACGAGACTGAGATCGTCAATTTGGGAGATGCGAAAAACATCAAAGAAACACGAATCAGTGTTCATTTGTCACCGTCAGAAAAGGAAGAGTATATGAAATTTCTAAGGGGATATGAGGACATATTCGCATGGTCATATGATGAAATGACCGGTCTAAGAGCATCCATTATGGCTTACAAATTACCGACTGATTCGGCCTGTCCGCTAGTAAAACAGAAGCTCAGAAAATTCAAGCCAGAAATAAGTTTGAAAATCAAGGAAGAGGTCACTAAGCAGGTCAAAGCTAAGGTTATCAGGGTAGTAGAGTATCCGACATGGTTAGCCCATAATGTGCCAGTACCAAAGAAGGACGAAAAGTTAGAGTCTGTGTTAACTATCGAGACCTCAACCGGGCCAGTCCCAAAGAGGACTTTCCCTTTCCAAACATACACATTTTGATTGACAATTGATCCAAGCATGAACTGTAGTCATTCATTGATTGTTTTGCTAGATACCATCAGATATGGATGGATGTAGAAGATGCTGAGAAAATAGCTTTCATCACGCCGTGGGGGATGTATTGTTACAAAATGATGCTGTTTAGGTTAAAGAATGCAGGTTCCACCTACGTGAGGGCCATGACTACCATTTTCCATGACATGATACACAAGGAGATCGAGGTGTATGTAGATGACGTCATCATTAAATCTAAGAAAGCCGCTGATCACATAGAAGATTTGAGGAAATTCTTCAACAGACTGAGAATGTACAACTTGAAATTAAATCTCGCAAAATGTGCATTTGGGGTTCCAGCTGGGAAATTGCTTGGGTTCATTGTAAGCCGCCGAGGGATAGAATTTGATCCATCAAAGGTCAAAGATATTCAAGAATTACCATCTCCAAAGAACAAGAAAGAAGTAATGAGTTTCTTGGGGAGACATAACTATATCAGCCGGTTCATAGCACAGTCTACTGTCATTTGTGAGCCAATTTTTAAGATGTCGAAGAAGGATGCCGTTACCTAATGGACAGATGACTGCCAAAAGGCCGTCGATAGAATCAAGGAGTACCTGTCAACACTGACAGTTTTGGTTCCGCCCGAACTGGGTAGACCCCTGCTACTCTACCTTGCAGTACTAGATTGAGCATTTGGTCGTGTTCTGGGGTAGCATGATGAAACCGGGAGAAAAAAGCAAGCCATCTATTATCTTAGCAAGAATTTCACCCTTTATAAGACCCGATATTCTCTATTGGAACGCACCTGTTGTTCCCTAACTTGGGTAGCCCAGAAATTGAGGCACTATTTCTGTGCTTACACCACGTATCTCACATCAAGAATGGACCCATTGAAGTACATCGTTCAGAAGCCCATGTGTTGTGACCAAAAACACCCACGCAAGTGCACGTGATCGTCAAGTAATAGAGTAGTGAGTAGAGTATCGTTCCCTCGAAGACTTGTGATCAACTATTGACTGATTCAAACCCAATTACTTTACCTATTCAAGAGATGTATCACGAAATAGAGATGTACTTATTTTACTACCTAATTTATCTAAAAAATAATCTAACTAAAGCAATTATCCAAACAAATAGCAATTTCGAATAACACACAGTATGAGAGGATATTCCAGGGTCACGGGCTAATTGACAATCTTGTTGTGTTCTTAGCTTAAGATGACTAATCGATTTATCTGAGTTATTGATTGACAAGGTTTATATTACTCCTAATAATCTGTCAACTTCTTACTCTCCTGTTCAAGTTAACTCAACGCCTATATTTCTATGGAATTAAGATTAACAAAAACGCATTTATAATTCCTGTACTTTAACCAAGCAAGGCAAGTGGGTATATGTCTATCCCAATTGCGAATCCGTTCCCCGAGGCCGGGTTCAAGAACTTGCTCAATTTAATTCTATATTCAACTTAAAGTTCCCACTTTCGAGTTCAACTCTAGATTCATAGATAGTGTTTCACTGTTAGCTACTCAACAAAACAATTAATAACAGAATTAAATAAACAACCCAAGATGATAAACCAACTTTCTCAAATTAAACTTCAAACAACAACATTCATGTTTTACCCATGATCTTAGAACAATGGGTTTTAGCCACTCATACTAACGTTCATCACAATTAGATTCAATTTCATCACAATTGACAAGAACGAAGAGAAGAAAAGAAAAACTTGATGATTCAAATCCCTCTTTGCCTCTTACCTCTCTATGTCTTGCTTTATTCTATGAAATCCTTGATAAAACTCCCTTGGGCGAGCTTGACTTTATATAGGTTAAGTGAATTTCCTCAAGATTTGCACTTTTGCCCTCAACCGAAATATTGCCGCACTTTGAACTAGCGCGGTCGCGCATCTGGGCGCGCAGCTAACCGTGCTAGTTGCTTAGTGTTCTGTCTTGGACGCGCTAATTTTACCGCGGGTGCGCTAGCCCAGTTGTTCAATTGCCTTTATTTTTGGCCTTGTCTTCAACCATACTCAGCTCCGAGGGGTCTTCATTGCTCCAAAATGGTTCCAAATCACATTTTCTTGCATAATACAAGTTCCTTAACCTAAAATATATTCAAATCACAATTAGAGCCCATACTTCATCAATTAATCATAATATGACCTTGGAATATAATCAAGCGGAAGAATAAATAGTAGCTAAATCATCTAGATTTTGCCTATTATCAACACCCCACACTTAATTCATTGCTAGTCCTCGAGCAATCAAACTATACTCTCTAGAGATTCCTTCACTCAACCATTTCCCCTAACGTATTACACCTAGAACAATGTACATAATTATGCCTAGCAGTGGACAATCCTAGCCTCAAAGCGGACTCTCAAATGCTCTGCAATATTCACACTTCCTCAAAATACTCTACACAGAAGTCAAGATTTGCTTTTCCTTCACGAATCATATGCCCTCACAATCAAATCAATGAAAATTGAAATCAATCTACACATTCGAGTCATGTACTCACATATACCAACGAAATAACTCACTCTCACAAAGGAAATCACATGCATGCAATTGGTATCATAAGCTTGCCCTTAATGTAAATCTCTACTAATGTAGGCTCGTTCGATCTAAAATCAATTAGGACTTTTTCATGGTTGTAATGCGGGCTAAGGGACGGGTAGGATATATTTAGGGATAGTGACTAACCCTCCTAAGCACTTTAACACATCACATAATCACTTTAAGCGCAAATTCTTCAATCCCAACTTCAATTTCACAAACCATATCACCCCACGAATACTCCCTTCTTCTTTAAGCACACTATTAATTTATACCCACTAGCTAGAACAAGATACAACGTATTCATCTCTATTTATTATAATTTTTTTTTAATTTTTTCCGGATCATTTTTTTTCAATTTTTTGCTCTAGTGGTGTATTATTTTACAAAACAAGTACACCTTTCTTCCTTTTGTTGGTTCCACTCAAAAGCCACCCCACACTTAGTCCCTTCTTACTTCTTTTAGCGCTCATCTCACACTCAAAGTGCTTTAAGAGGTTAAAGGATCAAAAATATCAATTAAGAACAAAAAGGATATAGGCTTGTAATGTGGGTGCCAAACAAAAGTCTATAGGCTCCAAAGGGTTAGCTAGAGATGAATTTTATTTGTGATAAGCAATTAAGCTCAAAAAGATCAAAGAAAGCCTAAAATCATTTTTCAAAGCGAACATCACCTAAAATTTCGCTTCGACTCACATACCGGGCAAGTTCTAGACACAACTACAATACATGGACTATACAAAAACTTCACCATGCATGGCATATGACTCATTCAGATCAGCTCATCAAGACGCTCCGTTACGAGCATTCAATTCAGTAGCAAACATACAAATTAAGGCACCTTCAGTGAGATTCAACAATTAAGACTAAGCGTTACACTCTAGGGTCTATTGTGTTCAGGTGTGTCAACGCTCTGGGTTCGCTTTCAATTTATAGCTCGTGTCCCATTACCCTAATCTACCAAATCAAAAAGAAAACAAAAGTAAAAACTACCTAAGCCCGGTTCAAGTTAAACCCTTGGAAAAGAATCGCGGCCTAAAGAAAAACCAAAGGGGAGTTGATACACTACCTAAGGAAAAAAAATAACAAATCTTTTTGGCGTTTTCTCTAGACTTACTTCCCTCAATAAAATTGTCTAAAAGATCTGTCATCAGGAAGAGACTACAATTTTTTAGTTTTTTTTTCGACTCATCCCCTCAAGAACCCCGTCGAACGGGATCCATAATCGGGCCGAGCCATTTACCTAAATTAACAAACGATTCCTACTTAACAAAAGCTATCAAGTCAATATGAAACAAACAAAACAACAGTTAATTTATACAACTACATACAACATACAATGAAGAAATCCCCACCCCACACTTAAAATGCAGACATGTCCCCATGGCTGAAAATTTGAAAGAGCAGTGAGGTGAAGGAACTTCCCTGAGGTGTCACTCCTGGTCAGAGACGGTGTCGGGGTTCACGTTGCACGCATGCCCCAAAGCTCGCAACCAACCCATAAACTTTTTCTCTAACTTTGCTTGTCGGTCAGCTATCGAGTCCACACGTGTGCCCAAATCAATCATAGATGCCCGCATACTCGCCATCTCCTGCTCCATAGCAGTAAAACGAGACACCGAGGTAGTGCCTGAAGATGTCGCAGTCACAGAAATTCCTACAGCTGCCACATTTTGTTCAAGTATAACATACAGTGTCATTGTTACCACTATTTCAAGTATAACATACAGTGTCATTGTTACCACTGT
>MU724732.1:3475-27595 GCA_026770625.1 Nicotiana glauca
CTTTATATTTTTCTATTTTCCTTTTGTATTTATTTATTTCTTTTTGTATTTCTTCTTGTATTTTCTCTTCTTTTATTTTTTCTGATTTTGCTAATTTTAAAACTAATTAATTTCTATTTTTATGGTATTTTTCAAAAAACATAAGATGCTATTTTGATTTTTCTTTAATTTGTTCACAAAATGTATTAATACCAAAATTGCAAAATTAAAATCCTAATGCACATGCATATTTTTTGTATATTTTTTATGAATTATTATGCAACTAATTAACACAAAAAATGCCACAAGTATTTAACAGAATTTAAAAAAAATTATTTTATTTGAATTTTAGGAATAATTTGCTTAGGGCAAAAATCACGTGCTCACAGGTCCATTTTTGTTGTTTTACTTGAAACCTTCCAATTAGCTTCCCACTTCTTATTGTTTTATCTGAAATTTCCAATTGTTGCTTTCAACTTTCCAATTCTTGCCTTCCCATTTTGTTATCTATCTTGGTGTTTCCGGCGGTTGCCTTTACTTCTTTGTTGTTATCTTTCTAAATCTTTCCAACTGACTTCTTATTAACTTGAAAAAATTCATCAGACTAAGATTTTTTTTTATCTTAGGAGAAATAATTCATCAAACTAAGATTTTTTCATCTTAGGAGAAGCAATTCATCAGACTAAGATTTTTTTTTATCTTAGGAGAAATAATTCATCAAACTAAGATTTTTTCATCTTAGGAGAACCAATTCATCAGACTAAGATTTTTTCATCTTAGGAGAAATAATTCATCAGACTAAGATTCTTATCTTAGGAGAAAAACAATTCATCAGACTAAGATTCTTTCATCTTAGGAGAAACAATTCATCAGACTAAGATTCTTTCATCTTAGGAGAAACAATTCATCAGACTAAGATTTTTTCATCTTAGGAGAAACAATTCATCACACTAAGATTTTTCATCTTAGGAGAAACTTTGCACTGTTTCGTTCCTGTTACATACAAAGAAAAATTGTCAGTTTTTTAAAAATGATGGTCGGTTGTGACCTTCTTGCTGGGGATGATTTCCTCCTTCCCTTAACACTTTGTGTTATCTTCTTTATACCTCAAATGGGTAGCTGACTTCAAAACTAATTCCCTCAACACTCGTGTCGTCTTCCCTCGGATGCTGGGGATAACACTGCTGGAGAATTATTTACTTACCTGCTGGGGATAAAAATGCTGGGGAAATCTCCTTTCTTCCCCTTCTTCTTCTTCTCTTTTTTTAAAAAAAAAAACTACTCTCTTCAAAACTTTTATTTTCTCTCAACACTGCTGGGGATAACGTAATTGAGGATAAAGCTGCTGGGGGGAATTTTATTCCTTTAAAATCGGTGCTTCATTCTTCTGGAAGCTACTGGGGATGACACTGGCTTTTGCTCTTTCTGAACACCAGTTTCGTCCCTTTGTTCTGTCCGCTGGGGGTACAACTCCTTTCATTAAAATTTATTATTTTCTTTCTTTCAGCACCGCTGGGGATAATACTGGTTCAAAGACCACTTCCCTTGAAACTGGTGCTATCTTTTTTTCTTCCCCAAGTGGATACCTGTCTTCTAGAAAATTTTCCTATTGAAAGGAAAATTTTCTGCCCCAGTTTGATATCTTCCTTGTGGCATGCCTTTCCGCCATCAATGTCATTTCCTTTTTCCTGCTTCAAATCAAAGAAAATTTGTTAGTTCAAAACGCGGTGGTTGGTTGTGATGCTCCTGCTGGGGATGGTTCTCCTCTTTCTCTGGTCTGCGTTTTATTATCAAGACTTACTGCATTTATTATTTGCTGGACTTAACACAACTTGCCCTGCCTTGCGTCGTATGGCCATCTTGAAACTTGGCCGGTACCTTCTGACCTTCTCGAGGATTCCTTATTCACAAACCTCTCAGCCATTATTTCTAGTCTTCTTATCTGACCCCCCCACATTCCTATGATAGTGACTCTGCTTGAGGATCTTGCATGTTTTACTGATGAACCATTTTCTTCGTTCATCCTTGTCACTGGAAATACCCTTTCTGCTGGGGATATCCCCCTTCTTTTGTGGCATATCTTGGGAACTGGCATCTCCCGACCCTTGAGTCTCATGTGTATTTCCAAACATGCTCATCGCTCTCCGCATTGTTCTTTGATTTGTCCACTGGCTTTGTCCTTGAGGTCTATAACCTTTGATTTCTGCGGGGATATCCTTCTTGACACTGGTCCATCCTTTTGTCAATCTCATCTTGTGGGGATATCCTTCTTGACACTGGCCTTGCGCTTGTTCCTACTGACTTATACCACTTGGATGTATCAGTCAGATCTCATCTTGCATAATTGGAAAGCTGATGGCAAATTTTGTAGTCATTTCTAACTTGTTCTGACGAAACAGACTCTACTGGGGAATTTTTTTGATGAACGGAGAAAGATAAAAAGGAACAGAATAAAAGACAAAGGAAAGAAATGACTCTCTAACAAGAGAAACTATAAAATAAAATCCTATCAAACGCGGATACCGACTCTAATGGTCATGACATGCACATATGGCCTATCCTCTGTCATCAATCGTCTTTCAAGATTTCCATTTGGTGATTTCCTTGTGATTCTCACCCTTATTCGACTTGTAATGCCCGCAGGTTTTCACTATCAAGTCTCTCTCATTTTATTTTTTCTCTGAGCTTTCAGTCGCCTAAAGGTGCCCGTGAAGGTTTTCACCGATAAGACTCTCTCATTTGTATCACTTTTCAGCTGGGGATTGGGGTGTTACCGCTAAGACTCTCATTTTATTTCTTTTCTGCTAGGATCAGAGTCTTTTCTGTTGGGAATCAAAGTGTTATGCTCTGATGAAACTCTCTTATTTGCCTGACTTGGCCTTTTTGATGACTGATCGAAAGGTCTTTCTTTGGATCGTAATGTGGGGTTTAGGATAGGGCTTAGAAAGAAAGGGTACTTGAAGGCTCAAAAACACATCCACTTGGGTTCAAAATTACAACCTTCGAAATCTAGATTTTCCTTACAATAAACACAATTTATTCCCCAGTTTCTTGCTTGGGGATTTTTTTTATTTTTTGTTACACTATGACCGAGCTGTGAAGCGCCTACGTATCCTCTTTGAGGAATCAGGTCAAATGTAGTACCCAATTCCTTTGTTTTTCTAGTTTTCATTTTTACTTTTTTCATTTTTTCTTTTCTTTTTCTTTTCCTTTCCTCATTCTTTCTCTTTTGTTGTTTTTTTTCCTTTTCTTTGCTTTTCTTTTTCTTCTACGTTTGTGTTTCTTTGTTACTGATTCCGAATGAGGGGTATGAAAGAAAATAAATAAGGCTCAAAAAGGGGTAACGAAGGATAAAGTGTTTAGGTAGCAGAACAAAATGCCTTCGTCATTCCAATCTTCAAAACATACCAAGTGCAAACAACACGATTAACATTCATCATATTTTTAAAGCACTGTTGGGCAACATTCTCATTACCACGAACGACCCCCATGTCAACATGGCCAACTTGCCTTTAACGGTTTTCTTTTTACTTGCCCCAGTTTCGCATGACCTGGGTTTCAAATGATCTCAAACCGTTCTTATTTCCTTTAAATGTCCCAATCACCTCCCAATGGCTTTACGATTAACTTTTAAAATTAGGCCAAAATTGCGTGCGCATGCCATGTCACTAGAGTTGATAGGAAAAGAACTATAAAAAGGAGAAGACCAAATAAAAGAAAATGTCTAGAAATAATGGAAAACAGAGAATTGCATTAAGCAGACAGGGAAAGAGTTTGTACAACAAAACAACCCCAATAAACTGGAGTACAACCTTTAAAATAAACCTAGACAACACTAATGAGACACTACGATCAAAAGAAAAATAAAAGGATAAAAAGGTTTGAGCTACAAGACAATATCCGGATTACAACCCTGAAATAACCCGGACAACAGAAATGGCAACAAAATAAGCCACCAAGATTCCTTCTTGCATGACTCTTCAATTGATAAGCCTGACATTTAGCCACAAATCTGATTATCAAAATCACTATGGCCTTCTCCCATTTCAGTCGCAAATTCCCGAGTGGATTCTCATATCCCATGTCACCAGGCATCACCGCCACAAACTGTGTATCATCATGTGCAGGTAAAGGATTCAGCACGATATTCTGGGTGTCACTGTCTTGAATCACAATCAGGTTTTCCTGGATCTTGTGTTTCCGGCTCACCACAAACCAACCACCTCAATTTTCTCAACAATTCAAAACAAAATATGTTAGAGTGGACTCAGTCGGTCCCTATTATTAACAACATCTTTTTTTTTTTGCGTCGACTCAGTCTATCCCCATAATTAACAACATCTTTTTTTTTGCGTCGACTCAGTCAGTCCTTATTATTATCAAAACTTTGCACTCTTTTTTTTTGTGTGGACTCAGTCAGTCCTTATTATTATTATAGGTGTGGTCGAATCTTATGTGGATTGCCTACGTATCATGACCCCTCATGAATCAGACCTTGCGTAGTTCGGGCAGATAAAAGGCAAACAACAATAAAATATTTCTTTTTCAGTTTTAAAGACAAACTGACAAATTCCTTCCCTATCTGCCAATTTTAACCAAATGGCTATTTTTCGCAACCGTGGCCCCTTCCGAATTTCTCACGAATTTTGAGGTCGGGGAGGATTATTTTATGACACTTCACAAACTTATCCGTTCTTTTACGGAAATAGCCTTTCGACAATTGCAAGATACTCTAAGGCTATCTCGGCAAGAACGGTTTAATACATTGCCGAAGCTGGCTCGACTTATTTTAACCAAAAATCCAAACGGCGTTCACTTGCCCACTAACTCTTTTTCTTGTTTTTTTTTCAAATTAAAATAAAAGACCCGGTTTTGCAAACACGGCCTTTCAACACCTCGGGGGCGAAGATTTTAAGGCTACGTTAGCTAACCGACCAAAATCCTAAAAATGACCAAAGGTGGCCATTTATGCAAAGTCAGCCATCCGGCATCCCTTTCGCGAACATTCGGATATTTCTGGCAAAAACAGCATCACCGACTTATTTATTACTATTTTTCTTATTTTTCAAAAATAGAAAATCCGATATTGCAAACACGGCCTTTCAGCGCCTCGGGGACGAAGATTTTAAGGCTGTGTGGGTCAACCGACCAAATATCTACAAAATGACCAAGGGTGGCCATTTATGCAAAGTCATCCTTCCGACGTCCCTTTCGGGAACATTAGGCAATTTTCGGCAAAACAACATCACCAACTTATTTACGACTAAAATTCGAATTTGACATTTTTGGCTATTTTTGCAAAAGGGGAGGTTGGACCCGATGAGGGTTGCCTACGTATCTCACATCCGGTGAGAATCAAACCAGCGTAGTTCTGTCAAATAAAACAAAACATTTTTTTTCTTCAAATCATTGGTAAACAAAACGAATTATTTTTTTTCATTTTAAAACACAAACTATTTTTTGAAAATCAAATCACATTTTTTCCTTTATTGTCAAATGAAGCAGAATATTTTTTGAAATTTTTTTTTTTTATTTTTTTTATTGACACATAACACAAACTATTTTTGAAAAATAAAAATATTTTTTTTCTTTTTCACTCGCAAATAAAACAGACTATTTTGAAAATAAAAATTTTCCCCTTTTTTTTCATTGGCAAATAAAATAAACTATAAAAATATTTTTTTTTCATTTTCTAAAAAAATCCGGCAGAGTTTCGATACTACTTGGTCATTGGTTTCTTTCCAAAAATAAGTAGTTATCTCTCTACACTGTGTTTTTCTTTTCTTTTTTTTTTTACGCAATTTTCCAATATTCCCAATTTTTAGAAGTCGGTCAGCATGCTAGTCCGAAATAAAATAAATGCACAGGTAGCAAGTAAGATGCATCAGGATGGTCTTTTCATTTCAGGTACACTTGTCCTAGACGGACCAAACCCCTGTGTTGAGTCCCCTAAGTCAAATGCACATGATGCAAACTAACGTTCCTACTATGGATCCGGCATGAGGCTTTGTTATTCTAGGTTTAAAACCTGGGTTTATTGTTCTAGACCTGGCTTACCCAAGCGGACAACTCGAGTCGAGGAGGGGGCAGCGTACCGGGGATACAGAAGCTCCGCGGGCTTAGCAACTTATCCGAACCTCGTTCTATATGGGAAAGGACTCTAACAGAAAAGAAGTCACACAAAGTGCACCCTTCTTCATGATTTAGAAGACTCAGAGAGGAGAGAAGTTTCGACACAGTTTATATACAGTTCACAAAATATCAAAGCGGTAATAGCAACACTTAGCACATTAGGCCCAAACATGTAACAAAATCAGATAATATACAAGCCAAATACAATAAATATACCAAGCTCGAATTCTTGAACCCTGAACCACAGTTATGGGTTTGCAAAATCCCCAGCAGAGTCGCCAGAGCTGTCACACCTCCTTTTTGCGCTAACGCACCCCGCTAAGGGTGTAGTAAAGAGAGTTTTTCCAATTAAAGAACAATGGAATGGGATTCATTTATTAAGAGATTCAGAGTCGCCACTTGGGAGATTTATGGTGTCCCATGTCACCGGTTGAATCCCGAATCGAGGAAAGGTTTGACTCTATTTAACAGTCCGCGAACCAGAAATCCAGATAAGGAATTCTGTTAAATCGAGAGAAGGTGTTAGGCATTCCCGAGTTCCGTGGTTCTAGCACGATCGCTCAACTGTCATATTTGGCTTATTTATCTGATTTATAACACGCTTTAACTTATGTGCAAATTTTAACCTTTAGCCGCTTTTAATTATTTTTAAGGAATTGAACGTCGTTTAAAATATGTTTTTGGATCACGTCACATGAAATGCACCCGGATCCTCGACACATTTTATTCAACGTTTTGGGATTTGGATTTGGGTCGCATGAAATACACACCCGAATTTAAGAAGGTAAAATTATTAAACACGCGCCTAAAGAGACTAACGCATTATTATTTTGGGGAAGGCCGTGAAATTCGATAAACAGCCCATCCCGAAGTCTAAGTATTTTTAATATATACATTTATGAGGGCCCTGCAGTTTGTGCATTTTATTTGGCGAGGCTCGTCTCATTTATTAATTTAAAAAAAGAACTACATTCTGCTTTATTTATTTAAAGAGTTAGTTCAAGGTTATTTAAAATATATCACAAGCCACGTCACATGAAATGCACCCGTGGTTCACGACCCGCTTTATTTAACCTTGTTCGAAATTGGAGCCGGTTCACATGAAATGCACCCCGAGTTTAAGGAAATTAAAATTTTAAAATAGCGCGCCTAAATCCACTAGGCGCTTAATTATTTACCAAATCTTTGAGATTTCGTGATGCTAAATTTACGAACATGACTTAATAAACCAAAATCAAGAAGTAGCCAAGTCAAATCCAGGAAATCATCACATTTGTGAGTGCAAAACGTGAGACAGTTTTCTCCATATAGGACTACAATTATAAACAAATTTCTTGAGTTCAATCACTGGCACAATAGAGATTCACGTCAGAACATGTAGCATCATAATGCTATTTATTTAGCACATGCAAAATAAGATACTCCAAAAACCAGGAAATCAACATTTTCATATATAAAGCAACTCATAAATTTGCAAAAATTGAAAGTGAAATTAGCAGAAAAACCTGGAAAACCCTACAAAGTGGCTTAATGTTTATATTGAAGAATGACGATCGAACCAGCATCAAAATCAAAACTCGCCGGCGACCCGAACGGACAAAGGCTGGCTTATTTGGAAACGAACCGATCCGGAAGTGAACAAGGACCGATGAGCGAAACCTCAGTTGGAATCGATGGACTCGAACAACAGATGACGAACTACGTGGCTTTCGGCGAGCTGACTGACGAAGAAGACGAAGCAGGAGCAGCGATGGTTCGCTGGCGTGAAGAAGAGGGAGTTCGTTGGCTGGAATTATGGTCATTCATGGAGGTGAAGCAGCAGTAGCGCTGGTCGTTTCACTGGTTTGAGGCCGATGAAGGGTCTGTCCGATGAGGTGTGGTCGTGGAGGGAGTTAGGAAGACGAAGGGGTCGTTCATGGAGTTTTTGTTTTTCGCTGGGCAGCTGGTCGTTTGGTTGTTTATGGGTTGAGGTCGTGGGCTGTTGCAGGTTCGACGTCGCTGGAACGAAGAAGAAGCAACAGCGGGCGGTGTGGGTTTGACGAGCTGGTTGTTGCTGGAGGGGGAGATGGGGGCTGGTTCGTTTGGGACCTGTTGATGTGGTCGTTTGGAGCTTGGTGAAGCTGGTGGTTAAGGAGGAGGAAGGGTGGCTGGAGACGGGCTGCTCGAAGGTTTTTGTAGGGTTTTTTGGTTTCTCCTTCTTCTTCAAAAATGAAGAACCAGAAAAGTAGTCGCCTCCCTCTCAAAATGTTTTTCACCATCCGTCCCCCTAATGTGTAGTGTGTTTCATAAAAAAAATTAAAAAAAAAAATAAATCTCAAGACCAAAATGATGGGGCTCACGTGCGGTTGTGGCCCAAGAGTGATGGGTCATTTCTTGTGTTCTGTCCATGTTCCCCACGTGTGGTGGGCTCGGATTGTTTTGGGCTAGGTCCGAAAATTAGGCCTAAAAATGGGTCGTTTGAACCCGAATATTATTCTTTGCCCGGAACCGAGAATAAGAACACGAAGTTATTTAATTACTCCTACGTAAGCAAAATAACTATTAAAATGAGACTAACAATTAAAACAAAACTATGTTTTTTTTGTAATTTTCATTTATATAAAGATAAAAATATAAAGTACTATTTTTGTATTTTTAAAAGATTAAAATGACTACAAAATATTAATGAAACTATTTTTTATAATTTTTGAAATTATATAAAGATAAAAATAAGGTACTATTTTTTTGTGTTTTTCAAGTTTATGAGAAATACATAAACTAAAATTTATATATCTTTTTTTTTGTATTTTTTTATTCTTGTAATGAAATAACGTGAAAGAGCCAAAATTAGCTGAGATAGCTATATTAGGCCTAAACTAAATATTTTACGCAAAACTGTGAAAATTATTGGGGAGGGTCAAAAATCACACGTCTACAGGGAGGATGTAACGACTCAATCGGCCGTTTTGAGAATTTACGCCCCGATCACCTATTAACTGATTTCCCCGTGCCTTTTCCTGCTATTGTGGTTTTCCGAGATGGTTCATTTTGAGTTGTGGAGTGTTTTGGGACACTTAGTCCCTAAATGTAATCTTAAGACTTAGAATTTGGACCATAGTCGAAACAGTGTGAAGATGGCTCCGAAATGGAATTTCGTCGATTCTGTTAGCTCCGTTGGGTGATTTTGGGCTTAGGGGTGTGTCCGGATTGCATTTTGGAGGCCGTAGCTTATTTATGCTTGAAATAACTAAATTTGAATTTTTAGAGTTTTGGGCCGATAGTGGAATTTTCGATACCGGGGTTGAAATCCAATTCTAAAAGTTGTATCACGTCTGTATTGTTGGATATGACTTGTGTGCAAAATTTATGGTCAATCAGACGTGATTTAGTTGGTTTCGGTATCGGATGTAGAATTTTGAAAATTCAAGTTTATTAGGTTGGATTGGAGGGTGATTCATGGTTTTAGCATTGTTTGATGTGATTTGAGTGCTCGAGAGAGTTCATATGATGTTTTAGGATTGGTTGGTATGTTTGGTTGATGTCCTGGGGGCCTTAGGTGAGTTTCGAATGCTTAACGGATAAGAACTTGGACTTAGGCCATTTATGAAATGTTGAACCTGTTGTTTCCGCACCTGTAGATCGTGGACCGTAGGTGCGGTGCCGTAAAAGCGAATGAGGGAACCACAGCAGCAGATTTGGACTTGTGCATCAGGGACTGCAGATACGGCTGGGGAACCGGAGATGCAGCCCCAGCCCGAATAAGTGGCTTTTGCTCATGCGATGCTTTTTCCGCAGTTGTGAGACCGCAAATGTGGCCCCATGACCGCAAATGCGGTGATCGCTTGGCAGAAATAGGAAATTTTAAGGGTTTGAAGTTCATAACATCAAATTCGATTTTTAGCTCGGGAGAAGGCGATTTTGTGAGGATTTTGAAGAGAAAATCAGTGGGTAATGATTCCTAACCCTATTTCGTTTATATTTCATCAATCTGTAGTAATTTTCTCAATCTAATCAAGGAATTTGAGTGGACAATGGGGATTTGGGGGAAAAGTTCCCAAACCGAGTGTTTGGGTTTTGATCGGGTTTTAGGTGTCGGAATTGAATAATTTTTGGACGAGTGATCTCGTGAGTGAATGTGTGTTCTAAATTTGTAACTTTTACCCGATTCTGAAACGTTGGCCCGGGGAGCATTTTTCGGCGTTTTCCTATTTTCTCGCCTTAGCTTTAGATTCATTAGCTAAATTAGTTACTTGTAGCCATATATATATTATATAATTGATTTGTTTATATTTGGGCCACTCGAAGTTGGATACTCGTGGCAAGAGCGTGATATCAGATTGATTTTGAGCTTGGTTCGAGGTAAGTGGCTTGCCTAAGCTTGTGTGGGGGAACTCCCTTAAGGATTTTGGTAATCTTGTTATATCAATGCCATGTACGTGAGGTGACGAGTGCGTACATGTGCTAATTGTTGAAAAACCCCATTTTCATTAAGTAAATATCTTTGTTTTTCCCTTTAATTGATCAGTACTAGTATATGAAGCCTCCTGTTTAGCTTAGGAAAGCATGCTTACGTGACTTAACTGTCTTATCTACTTTAATTTCTTACTTGGATTCTGTGTAGCATGTTTAGGGTAGAAGTTACCTGTTTATTTGATACCGTGCTACGACTGGTCAGGCATACATGCATTTATCACCGGGCTACGGCAAGTCAGGCAGTTACCACCGGATGGGCAGTTATGTATTATTATTTACCACGGTTGGGCAGTCATACATTTACCACCGTGCGACGGCCGGTCGGGCATTTACCATTGATCAGTTGGGCAATCATGCATCATAAGATATGATAAGAGCCTCAAGGAAAAGTACTCTATATATATATATATATAAGTATAATAAATATGCATATACTGTGGAACTTCAGAGATTCAGGTTGATTCTTATATGTCTTTAATTAATGTTGACTTATTGTTATGTTTCAGTTCAGCCTTACATACTCAGTACATTATTTGTACTGACTTTTTTTTGTTGGGGATGCTGCATTCATGCCTGCAGGTATAGATAATCAGTTTGACGAGTCCTCATAGTAGACGAGATTGGCATTCACCGAAGGCTCGGTAAGACTCCACCACATTCGGAGTGCAGCCGAGTCTATGAGTCATCGTGTCAGAGTTTTTCTACAGACTTATGGGTTGGACGGTACCCTTTTCCATTTGATGTCAAATAATCTTAGAGGCTTTGTAGACAGAGGTTCATTTTCTACAGTATGCCAGAGGCCATGATGGCCTATATGTATTCATGTTATAAGAAAAATAGTTCAGTGATACAATATTTTTCCACTTACTGCAGTACACTACAAGTTGTGGCCATGTTGGCCCATGATAGTTAGAAAAAAATAGTACAGAGTGGTTTGCTCAGGCTAGTACGGCACCGGGTGCCAGCCACGCCTCCTCAGGTTTGGGCCGTGACAAAGTGTTATCAGAGCGGGTCGTGTCCTAGGGAGTCTACAAAGCCGTGCCTAGTAGAGTCTTACTTATGGGTGTGTTGCGCATCACATTTATAATTGAGAGGCTATAGGTCATTTAGAAAATGTCACCCTTCTTTTGTTTCCAGATCGTGCCATAGAGCTAACTCGTAAGAAGTCAGTATAAAGTTTCCACCGACTTTTGTATGTACTAGAGGTGCTATCACAGTAGAGCTTTAAAGCGTAATTTTCACCTATATGGAAGGAAGGTTATGAAAGAAACAGAAGATACGATGCGAGGCTGAAAGGTAAGTAAGGTAAATGTGAAGATACGAGATACTCAAGTACAAAAGGTTGTGAATAGTCGAGACTTCAAATATAGTTTCGGTTTTAAGTTTAATTTACAGAGGAGACTCTAGTGAAAATTTTGTAAATCCCTAAGAGTTAACATTCAAGGAAAAATATTTCTAAAGGGGGGAAGGATATTACATTCCATACCTTAGCATTAGGATGTGTCGTAGTAAATCCACATGAGTACGAAAGGGATTATATCTATTAGGAGGTTATAGAGGGTTTAAGACATTGTTATTGTAAGTCCCTGTAAGTTTAATAATATTGATACCGTTATATACATTTGATGTGGTGTTTTGAGTGGAACATTTTTGTAAAAAAGTTTTAAAAATATGATTTTATATATACATTCGAATTTTAAATTATACACATAATATGAGGAACTTTATAAAGGAGATTTTCTTTATTGTAAAGATAGAAATTATTTTCTCACAAGAAAAAAAGGTTTTTTTTTTTACCATTTTAAGAATTAAGCGTACAAAAATTTGTACTCTTTATATGAGATTAGAAAAATTATAAGTTGAAAAAATATATGTATTTTACATGGATGTTTTAATGAAATAATAGGATATGTATTGATTTTATATGGTACCACATGATCATAAAAGTAAGGTGTATAAAGTGTATTAAAAGTGAGTAGTATTTTAAGTACTTTGAAATAATTCTAAATTATGTGAGTATTTGGTTAATTATTAGTTAATGAGAGATTAACTAGTTAATTAACAATTAATGGATAATTTATTAGAATCTTGAATAAAGCTTAATTAGTGGGGTTACACTGGGCCGTTGTTGTTGTTGCTGCTTGGATAAAGCCCAAAAAAGGCCTTAATGTGACAGCCCCATATGGTCCATTAAGTGACTCATACACTAGGAAGCAAGGTGTCACATTGTTAGGACATACAACAAGATTTACACCACTCTTTAGCTTTCTTAACATGATTTGCATAGTAATTCTTATATACTCATTGAGTTTAATGGTAAGTACTTGTCAGCAATAAATATTTGGTGTATTTCTCCCATTAAAAAGGTGATGTCATAGAGTCTTGTCTTTGACTATCTTGTATTCTTTTCTAGTCCTTCAGGTTGATCATGTTAATGTCATGCTATCTTATGTTTAGTGACAAGTACTGATCTCCCGTTACTATCAAATCCAGCTTAGGATTTCTCTTCCTAGCTGTAGATGGTATTGGAATGAAACAAATAACCCCCATGATATTAGTAGTAAAGTTTCGTATGTATTCTATCATCGTGCATCCTTATTGTGAGAAACATGTGTGCCTTGTTGTACCACTTGAAATAAGATTACTAGTGGAATGTTTGTTGGCAAAAATTTTGATTCACTCTGGATAGGTTGTGCCAGCCAAATTCATGAATTATGATTTCCAAATAAAGTTTGACGATTAATGTTGACGACGGGACTCTACTTCCTTGCTACGGAATTTTGTGATTCTAAGAGAGCACGGTACAATATTTTCCAAGAATATCATACGGATTTTTCCCTACTTCAGATATGTTAAGGCTAATCCTTCTTTCTATTGGCATGATCCAAGCAACGATACGTAAACGTAATAATATTCCATAAGTGGTTCTACTCTTAGCAGTTAAGGATGTCTATGTTATTCATTGCTGTAAAGTGATATTCAAGCATGTCTAAGTATGTATCTAGTTCCCTATTGAGGTATTTGAAAAAAATTTAATGTTTATAATATAGTAATACATGCATCTTCATGCATATTCATTTACCACCGAGCTAAGGCCGGTTAAGCAGTTACATATTTACGATCATGTTATGGCCGGTTGGGCAGTCATGCATATATATTTATCACCATGCTATGGCCGGTCGGGCAGACATGCATTTACCACCAGGCTACGGGCGGTCGGGCAGTTACCACCGGTTGGGTCGTTATATACCATTATTTACCACCAGTTGGGCAGTCATACATTTACCACCGTGCGATGACCGGTCGGGCACTTACCACTGATCAGTTGGGCAATCATGCATCATAGGATATGGATAATATCCTTAAGGAAAAATATTATATATATAAGTATAATAAGTATGCATATACAGTAGCACTTCATAGATTTAGGTTTATTCTTATATGTCTTCAATTAATGTTGACTTATTGTTATGTTTCAGTTCTGCCTTACATACTTGGTACATTATTCGTACTGACGTCCTTTTGTTGGGGACACTACATTCATGCCTGCAGGTATAGATAATTAGTTTGACGAGCCTTTATAGTAGACGAGATTGGCATTCCTCGAAGGATCGGTAAGACTCCACCCCATTAGGAGTACAGCCGAGTCTATGAGTTATCGTGTTAGAGTTTTGCTACAGACTTATGGGTAGGCCGGTACCTTGTCCCATTTGATGTCAATAATCTTCGAGGCTTTATAGATAGAGGTTCATTTTGTACAGTATGTCAGAGGCCTTGACGGCTCGTATGTATTCATATTATAAGAAAAATGGTTAAGTGATACAGTACTTTTCCACTTACAGTTGTACTTACAAGTTGTGATCATGTTGGCTCATGATAGTTAGAAGAAAAAAAGAGTTACATGGGTGATTCTCTTGGGCCAGTACGACACCGGTTGCCAGCCACACCTCCCCAGGTTTGTGGCGTGACCGAAGTCAATACCCCACACATCAAAATATCAATCTCCAAAATACTTGTGAGAGGCATTTCATTTTCCTTTGAGATTCCACCTGCCCATTGACATTCAACATATCTTTTCACCAACTCACTAGAATCTTTGTAAATACTAGGCTAATAGAAACCACAACTAATCGGTTGTCGTTCTCGCTCCATCATGATGACCATCATAAGGCGAAGAATGACAAACCCCAAGAATTTCATCTTACTCTTCTTCCGGTAAATATCTTCTAATCACCCTATCTGTATAAATCCTGAAAAGGTATGGTCCATCATAATAATAATCTTGACAATCTTGTTTGATCTTCTTCCTTTGGCTTGAAGAGAACTCATCCATAATGATTCCACACACAAGAAAATTTACTAATTGCACAAACTATGGCACCTCTTTCACTGAAATTGCCAAGAGTTTCTCATCGGGGAAGGAGTCATTGATTTCATAGCCATCATGCGGTCTCCCCTCCTCCTCCAAACGAGACAAGTGGTCCGCCGCTTGGTTATCATTACCTTTTCTATCTTGGATGTCAATACCAAATTCTTGTAACAAGAGCACCCATCTTATCAACTGAACTTTGGAGTCCTTTTTGCTCATAAGATAACAAAGCGCCGGATGATCTATGTGGACAATAACTTTCGCACCCATCAAGTATGGGTGGAACTTCTCAATTGCAAACACAATAGCAAGGAGCTCTTTCTCCGTAATGGTATAGTTGACTTCGGCACTATTCATGGTATTTCTAGCATAGTAGACCAGATAGAAAATCTTGTTGATGCGTTGTCCAAAATAGACCAACCGCTAGGTCACTTGCATCACACATGAGTTCAAAAGGCACACTCCAATTTGGAGCGGTGATGATGGAAGTAGTTGTCAACTGAACTTCAACAATTCAAAAGCTCTCATGCAATCATCATTGAAATTAAACTTAGTATCCTTCTCAAGAAGCTTGCACAACGGGTGCACTACCTTAAAAAAACTTTGATGAAGCACCGGTAAAAACTCGTGTGGCCTAAGAAACTACGCACACCCTTCACCAAAGTTGGGGGTGGAATCTTAGGAATCACTTCAATATTTTCCTTGCCAACTTCAATTCCATTCATTGAGATTTTGTGGCCAAGGAAAATACTTTCCTCGACCATGAAATGGCATTTCTCCCAATTGAGAACCAAATTGGTTTCTTCACATCTTGCCAAGACTTTGTCTAAATTTGTAAGACAATCATCAAAAGAATCTTCAACCATCGAGAATTCATCCATGAAAACCTCAAAGTATTTCTCCACCATGTCCATGAAAATAGCCATCATACACCTTTGAAAAGTCGCATGTACATTGCACAAACCAAATGGCATCCACTTGAAAGTAAAAGTACCATAGGGAGATGTAAAGGTTGTTTTCACTTAATTTTCTGGAGCAATGAAAAATTGGTTGTATATCGAGTACCCATCAAGAAAGCAATAGAAAGCACGGCCGGCCAATCTATCAAGCATTTGATCTACAAAAGAAGTGGAAAATGATCCTTCCTTGTCACTTTGTTGAGCTTGCAATAGTCCATACACACCCTCCAACTGGTCATCGTTCTTGTAGGAATCAACTCATTCTTGTCATTGGTGACCACCATCATGCCCCCTTTTATGGGACACACTGAACAAGAGAAATCCATGAACTATCAGAGATAGGGTGGACAACCTCGGCACCCAACCACTTGATAGTATCCTTCTTGGCAACTTCTTGCATAACCTCATTTAGTCTCCTTTGATGTTTAATAGATGATTGCGCCATCCTCCAAATTGATCTTATGCATGTAAAAGGCGGGGCTTATCCCCCGAATATCCGCCAAGGTCCACCCAATAGCCTTCTTCCTCTTTTGTAGCACTGCCAGTATGGAATCTACCTGCACGTTAGTCAAACAAGAGGAAAGAATAATTGGTAATGTAGAACAAGGACCAAAAAATTCATACCAAATATATGGAGGCAATGACTTCAACTCCTAGGTATGACACTCTTCAATAGAAGACTTCGTAGGAGGAGTTGTCATATTTTTAATATCCAAGGACAATTTTTGGGGTGCATAGTTGTACGGCCCCATTCCTTGCAAAGAGTTCACATATTCCATGAAGCCATCTATCTAGTCATCATCCAAGTTGAGATAGATAGTCTCCAACATATCACCAACATTGATTGTATCACCTATATCATCAACTATAACATCGGTCACCAAGTCCGCAAAAGAACATACCTCATTGCTATTGGGTTTCCGCATGGACTTACACGCATGAAATACTACTTTTTCATTACCAACACAGAAAGTGGGTTCTCTGGCTTCAACATCACAAAGAGCCTTACCCCTAGCAAGGAAATGTCTCCCAAGAATAATTGTCACTTCATAATCAACCTCAAAATCTAGAATGACAAAATCCGCCGGGAGAATGAATTTATCAACACAAACCAAAACATCTTCAATCACACCCAAGGGCCTCTTCATGGTATGATTGGCCATTAGCAATCTCATAGAGGTGGGTATTGTTTGTCCAATACCCAAAGTCTTGAAAGTCGAATAGGGCATCAAATTGATACTTGCCCCAAGATCACAAAGAGATTTAGCAAACTCAACAGTTCCAATTGTATAAGGAATCATGAAAGCACCGGGATCCTCCAACTTATGAGCCATTGAATTCATAATTTCACTCACTTGATGAGTGACTTTGATGGTTTCAAAATTCATTGACAAATTCTTTGTCACAAGATCCTTTATAAACTTTGCATAACCGGACATTTGTTCTAAAGTTTCAACTAATGGCACATTGATTGAAAGACTCTTCATCATTTGGATGAACTTCTTGAATTGATTCTCGCCATTTTGCTTGGCAAGTATTTGAGGGTATAGAAGTGGAGGTTTAGGCAATGGAGCCTTAGCCTTCTGTATTACCGGCTCCGTTATGTCAATAATGTGTTCCCTAGATGGTTTCACATGCTTTTGAGTCTCTTCGATAATATCATCAATTTCAATCCAAAATTCATCATTAGGTTGCACCACATTGTTCGGGATCTCTTCTTCTTTCATCACGTAATCATCATCAACAAGTTGCCTTCCACTTGAGGTGGCTGCATTCCTGCCTCTTCCACTTCTTGTGATAGTTGCCATGGCATGTCATTTTTACCACCCTTTGGGTTTACCACCGTGTCAATTGTTAGTGCCCTCTTAGGATAAGAATTTAAAGCTTGAGATATTTTCCCCATTCGAACTTCTAGGTTGCGGATTGATGTGTTGTGTGAGGCAAATTGGGCATCCGAAACGGTATTCTTTTCCATCATTTGCTTGAACATACTTTCATTACGCCTCATCTCATTGTTTGAAGAACCTGAACCATGGGAATGATAAGGAGGTAGGTTGCTTGGTTGTTTGTACATCAGGGCTATTGAAAACCTGACCCCCGGTTGCTTGATTGATTCTCCATCCGCCTTGCTTGTTACCTTCCCAATTTTCTTTGTTGTTTCCACTCCAATTTTCTTGATTGTTGTTGTTGTTATGTAAATTCCCTTGATTGTTTGAATTCCATTTGCCTTGGTTGTTTTGTGGTCGCCACTATTGTTGGCTTGGGCCTTGGAAGTTGTTTCTTTGCCCTTAAAAATTATTAACATATTGCACTTCCTCTTCCTGTTCATTATAGGAATCATCTTTCTCAAAACCACTATCTTCTTGCACATAGTTCTCCATTCGATTTTACACTTGTGGACCCTTGGTCCTCCTCTTTTTCACCATTATGCTCACTTATTCAATAGCATTGACTTGCTTAGGTGCTCGCACTTGATTTAGTTGGGCCTTTGCTAGTTCAGTCATGGTATTTTTCCATTTGGCAATGGCTTGTCAACGATCTTGCAATTCTCTATGAAGGTGGATCATATTCGGGTCACCTTGTGAAACATTGGCCTGGGATTTCCAAGGCGACGACATTTCTGCCATCACATCCAAAATATCACATGCCTCCGCATAAGGCGTAGTCATAAATTTTCCACCGGCTAGTTGATTCACTACACATTGGTTGGTTGTGTTAATCCTATGATAGAAGGTTTGTAGAATCATGTTTTCCACCATATCATCATTGGGACATTCCTTGACAATTGTTCTATATCGCTCCCATATCTCGTGTAGTGGTTCATTCGGCTTTTTCTTAAATGTGCCCAGGAGAGAAAAACTTAGCAATGAACTTTTCAACCAACTCATCCCATGTGTGAATTGAATGGTTCGACAATAGCTCAAACCAATCTAAAGGTTTCCCCCATAGAGAGAAGGAAAAAAGTCTTAGCCTCAATACATCATCGGTGACATTCGTTTTCTTGCTCCCCCAACAAGTATCCACAAACCCCTTCAAATATTTATAATCATTTTATGTTGGAGCACCGGTAAAGAAACCCCATTACTCAATAAAAGCGAGCATCACATTGGTGATTTGGAAGTTTCCTGTCCTAATAGGAGGATAGACTATTGGACTCGCATAACCTTCGTGGGGCAATATCTGGTGTGGAGCCGCTCGTGGTGGAGGTGGATGTGGAACGGGAAAATTTTCATAAGGTACTCGACCTCTCCGATTGGCTTAAAGCTCATGAGGTACCTCCTCTACTTGCTACTTATCTCCGTCCAATTCCCTTAAAGGTAAATTTAAAATCTCATTGTTCGCCATGGTTGTACCTAAAATTTCTCACACAAGTTAGTAATATGGAAGGAAAATAATATATTCCAAAAACAAATCTAAATATATTGCTAACACCGTTTTAACTTCCCGACAACAACAACAAAAATTGATCCAGGTCCAATCCGCACTCAATAGTGAGTGGAAACGGTCCTTGGAAGAATAGTATCCAAAAAGAGTCGAGGTCGATTTCCATAGGGAGTTACTATGGGTGTTACAGATATACAGTTGACGAAATAAAATGGAACAACTAAATTGCACTTTTAAACAAAGGGTTTTGATATCTTATTGTGAATTTACTCTACCAATTATAAGCTAAAAGAAGAAAATAGAAAGCGAATGATTGGCTTTGATATTTTTCCAAATAGTTAAAAAGCCTAGGTATGTGACCTTAGCCTAGGTGTTTGCCTAATGGGTTAAATACGTTAATATTTTTTTTGTTTATTGGGGTGTATTATAGCTCTCAACTCTACGTTACCCACTCAATACCACTCGATCATAGAGTATTTTATCCTAATTTGTCTTTCTCAAGCCCAAATGGGTATCAAACTAATTAGTTGATATGAGCTCAAGTCGGGTTCTCACTATCTCTAGTTTGAACCTTTTAATTAGGCTAATCAAACCCTTAATTAGTCCAATTTCTTGTTAGCCAAGTTATCCCAGCCTAGGTCCCTCTTTCTCAAGTGAAGAGCAAGTAAAAAATGCATGAATCAATGTTTGGAACCATTAATTATAAATTTAAGCATAAATTAGGATAAATAAGCAACATCCAATCATAAACAAACATTAAATTAACACACATAAGATTTACACACTAGGGTTGGGTCACAACCCTAGTAAGAATCTAGCTACTCATAGTGAGAAATGAAGAAAACAAAGAAGAAATATTCATTAAATTCATAATCTAAGTTTAAAATGGTACAATATGATGTTTAAATCCTAAAATAGTCACAAACTTTCTAAAATAGCAAAATACAACGGTTACAGCAGCTCAAACTTCGAAACTTGACCAAAAAATATGAATCTCGTCTATTTATAGTGGCCCAAAATTCACTAATAAAAGTGCCCATTGGGAGATTCTGCGGCTGCATAATTCTATGTGCGGTCAACAAGTTTCTTCAGCTGGCAGGGTCTTGATTCTGTAGCCGCACATTTTGGTTCTACGGCCGCAAGTAAGGCTTCAGGTCTTATTTAGTTTGCACACTCTCTGAACTTTGAATCATTTGTGAGTGCAAACCTTGTTCAGTGGCTGCACAAATTATGTGCGGTCCGCACATCAGCTAAAACTCTGCTGGGCTCTTTCACTTGTTCTGCGGCCTCAAATGGAATTCTGCAGCTGGCATTTTCTTCTGCGGTCGCAGAAATTCTTCTGCGGACCGCGGTTATTAAGTTTTGCACCCCATCTTTCCTTGTAAGTCGTAACACTCCTTTTTTAGTCAGATTTTATCATGGGAGCCTAAACCTCCAACATTCCTGCAATTTGCACACTTTCATTAGTTTCGTGAACATAAATTAATTCTTTTGGACTATAACAAAAGCAAAAAGGTTCGAATAAGTAGTCAAATCCATACTTATCAGTTATCCAATCCAAGCACAAGATAGCCTTAAGTTAACCGCACTAAGTTTTAACCAGTCTATAAGTGTATCACAACTCTGAATACTACACATATCCGAAAGATTAGTGAATAATAGCAAACTCTCCCACTTGGGTTGAAACCACAAATAGTACATGAGTATTTAAATTTTCTTTTTATTATCATATACTATATCATCTCATACTATGTTGCTCATCTTCCTCAAATATATGCTTTATCGAACACAACATATATTAACAAAATTGTGTGAACTAATTACTTTAATAGCTAATTATGCCGTTGAGTTAAGTTTCATACTTAATATCTTAATAGGTCGATACATTAAGCCATATACTTAAGTTTTATTTTCTCTCACAAGTTGGCATTCATCCACGTACTCTCACCATTAATAGATTTTCATCACTATTGCCACTATAATACTTATAGTCAATGCACTTGAATTATGCATTCTTACGGTACGGTCGCACGTATAACATTATTATCACAATCTTACAAATACTATTAAGCCACTTCATCAGGAATTAAGGTGAGAATCATATAAGCATTTTACTCAAAATATCTTTTACTACTAATCCCAATAGTCTAAGCCTCACTAAACTATTACACTTTTTAGTTTGACTATTACACTTTTTAGTTTTCCACTCAAACTCTTTCCTTTCCTAATGAGACTCATGATCGAGACTTGTATCCAAAACCTTGAACGTCGAATATATCAATCTTAGGGGGGAAAGAGCATGTCCTTAGACCATTTTTCAATAATGTCCAAAATTTTTGACTAACTACCGAACTTCATTAAAGAAAAAAAAATTGGCAAAGGTTTCTTTGAAAATAGAGTTAACACAAAATTTATAGTATCTCTGATCTCAACTATAACCATGCACACACATCTCATGAATTAAAGACTACTATTAGCCGCGCAAATATTATTGAAACTTTCAAGTTATCTTCATTGTCTAGGAGAGAAGGATACGTATGTACTAGTCATTTGCTCAAATGAACATCATACGTTTAAACTCTATTCAACTTAACGTACGAAAAAAGAATGAACGAAGGGAAAATATCCTAGATTTTCAGTAACCTCAAGGTCATAAGTATAAACGTCTATATATCCATGAACAAGACTCTACCAAACATTGCTCCATGACACGGGACTTAAAGTCTAAGATCTGATACCAACTGTGTCATGTCCAAAAATACCCGCTTAGACGTAACTGGCACCTAACTATCATTATCAGCCAGGCAGACCAACTTATACCATACACTTAGCATTTATTCAAAACTCAACCAAAATAAATGTAAGTCCAACATATGATAGTTAAAAGCAAATAATTAATGGTCCAAATTATTCCATAAATATTTATGAATAATGACTACCAAAATGGAAGTACGACACTCTAGTCCGATTCCCACACTAGACCATAGAGCATCTAAGAGAATTACGAAAGGCATCAAATAAATAAATGATAAAGACTCTTTTGGTAACCTCCACGAACAATGTAGTGGCTCACCTTAATAACTGAATCAACTCTAGCGAACTCGCCAGCTACTAGCTCCGTCTTCAATGATAGTATTTGCATGCGCGTGCAGGTAAGGAGTGAGTAATACGTGAATATACCCAAATAAGATCCTCGACCCGTCACTTCAAATACTCTTGGAACAAGTGTTACTAAATATAAACACATAACGAGCACAAAAATAATATGCACAGAGATTCTTTTACTATATAATTACTCTATAAGGTCCAAGCAATTATTTAACAACAACATTATATATCTCAGCATAATCTACACTAAGGACTTGTCATAAACGGCAGTGCATGAAATTTAGCAAACACCCCAACGAGTACATGGCAACATACACAATGTCCCAAATATATTACAATAGTGAAGAAATAATTTCTAATGCCACAATGTCATAGAACGAGGCTACGCAGTATCATACCACATTACAAATCACATATTTAATATTTTTAGTTTTTTATACAATAATATATATTTGCAGCAAGTCAAAGACCACTGATTCTGCCAAGCGCACGCTCATCCCAACATATGGACCAGACAGAAAAAATATACTTTCGAAACAAATTTTGGAAAAAGCGAGAATTAAAGCTTAATGTCTCATTTGCCTCAAAGTTATCAAGCTCAACTAGACTTCTCACTTCATTCAAGCAATGCTGATTCGCAATTTACTATCTTAGTGAGTCAAAAATCCCAACTCTCTTTCAAAATTCTACTAGGACGAATCGTTACCTTCTGTGATACAATAATATTAGGTTATTTTAGAATATCTAAGTAATACACTTTCTTCATGATTAGGCCAGCAATGAAAGCTTCCAATTTGCTTCTTTTTTCAAATTAACAAACTAGTAGTAGCTTATTCCCCATAGCCAGCAAAGTAATTTGTTCTCTAAATTTCTTTCTCAAGCCATCATTTAAGGCTTGCAAGGACTGAGGCACAAGTTTTTTTTAAAATATCAATTCTATGTAAATCATACTTACAATGATACTTATTTAAGTAAAATAAGAATTTAGTGTTACCTTGAACTATTGTTTCCTTTGGAGACTTACTGAAACTTATTACCTCTGCACTCCAAAATATATGCCCAACAACATGCTGCGAAGGTAGGGAAAGAGCAACAATAGTTTCACTGTAATAGCTAGTAAACCACGAATAATTCTTCATTCCTTTTTTTTTTCACATGAGTTATGACCACGCTATTGGGTATCTTTTTTTTCTTGTGATGAGTGCCTCCGAATTTAAGAAACCCGATTTCCTCTTAGTTCTACCGATTTCTTATTCTCATTGACATGCAAACCAACAAAAGAATTCCTTTATTTTCCACAAGCATATCTTAAGCATTTAATATATTCATAGAGATAATTGAAGTGGTAACCTTCTGTCTTTGTCATGGAGGTACGATCCCGCAGATGCAAAGCTGGGACCGCAGATGCATAAGGTCGGCTATTAAGTGGGGTTTGCAGCAGCGAAGTTTTCTCCCAAAAGCGGGAGCGCAGGTGTGAGCCCAGGCTCCGCAGGTGCGGAAATGCCTTGGCAGTGTTTAAATTTGAGGGTTTCTGAGATTCTATCATATTTGGACTTTGCAAACTTGGATTAAGGCAATTTTTTAGAGAGATTTCGAAGGGTTTCTTGAACTACTATTGGGTTTGAGTTGGGAAATTAGTTACCAGTTTTCTAGTATTTGTGGAACTTCATTCTGCTCTCTCTCCTCTCGATCTCTCCCCTCTCTCTACACTACCTTAACGGTCAACTCCACTTAATA